>JBAMCL010000365.1:475000-527500 GCA_037075165.1 Hirtodrosophila histrioides | reverse complement strand
TAATACCCTCTCAACAGAATTTAGGCTATGAACTATATAAAAACCACATTAGTTAATCAATTAAATAAACATTTACATTGGTTAATCAATTAAATAAACATTTACATTGGTATGTCCAACTTAAATAAAGTGAAATATTTGTCAACTTAAAATTTAAAGTCAACATAATCTTTAAAGAAAGTTAAGCTTTAAATACGAACCGAAGCTAAGTTTGTTTTAGATTAAGTCTCAACTTATGCTTTCATTTCTAAGATGTATATGATTACATCACAAAGCTATACACTATAACTCTGATCTGTTTGAAATACTCTGTATAACAATATATATGAAGTAATTATACAGTCAAAAGGTTGGAAGTTAGAAGCATTTCTGCATAAAAAACTGACTAAGTACGAAAAAGTTGTAAATTTTTCTTAGTATACTTAGACTTCTAGAAAGGCAATAGTATACTTTTAATAGTCCAAAAGACTGATTAAAAATATGATTAAAAATATGATTAAAAATATTACAAATATTTGATTTTAAAGAAAATAAAGGCATATGCAATGTAGAATTGGTTTTGACTACAGCTTGAACTCCTTAAACTTAAATGTATTCACCAATAACAGATTGAAAACTGTCCCTAAGACGGATTACTATTTAATAGATACATATATATATCTTGATATACATATATCTTAATATATATACATATATATATATTAATACATATATATCTTCATATATATAAATCTTCTGTTCGTGTCTTTGTTATTGAACTCCTCCTAAACGATTGGACAGATTTTGATGAAAGTTTTTATGTGTGTTCAAGTGGATTCTAGAAAAGTTTAGATTCTATATTCCGCCAAACGCGAGAAACCAACTGTATACGTTTTCGTGTTCTTTAAAAGAAGCAATAGGCTGTTCCTAATACTTCAGAGAGACCAAAATACAAAATATATTTACATATATAAATAAAATCTATATAGTGTCTTTTGGCGCTTATCTAGAAAAGAGCAATTGAACTTCGATGCGTCTCATCGAACATTCCTATCTGGTTACTTGAATAAGTTATATGGCCTAGAGTCGGGTTTTATCTACACACATCGTGGGTGTGTTAGCCTAATGTGTGTGTGCTCTCAGCAACCCCAAAATGGCAGGTGGTGATAGATATATGGTATATAGGTATATATGGATAGGCGCTGTGGGCAGCCATGTTGTTTGTTGTTGTACACATTAAATTTCATTTTGTTGTCTATTTTTTTTTTTAGAGAGTAATTAAGTGAGCTAAAATATAAATATACTATATTGTTCGAGTGCACAATGCGCATCGCGTGGGCGTTAGATATAATTATACACATTAAAATCATTTGTGTGCTGTATACGGCTGCCAAGCAACTTAAAGAACCAAGAGACAAAAGTTCAAATTATAAAAAAAAAACCAAATATTTTATATTATTTTTTGATAAACATGAAAGCCGACGCATTATTAAAAATTATTGCAATTACGCTTCTGTGTATAAATTGCTTGTTTACATATATTTCAGAGGCCTCAAACAGGCTTTCAATTATGCGCATTTGGAATTTGTTTGTTTTATTCAGCATTGTTTTTTTTTTTTTGTTGTTTAAAATGTTGTCAGGCTGATGCAATTTTTATGCAAAATTACTAACCGAAATTTTGGTGTATAAAATGCATACGAAATTTGTTAATCAGCTTCAAATAATAATATGCAATATATATATAAAAAATAATATTAAATTTAAATTATGAGCTTAATGCATATATCGTGCGCCACATTAGAGTAAAAGGGCAATGAGCAGACAAATTGACACTTTAATGATTTTGTTTTCAGAGAGATATTACTACATTTAAGTGAAAATATTAAGTGATGATTTAAATGGCTATAAATTATATCTTTGGGCTTAAAGACTGTGATCGAAAGCATTAACAGTTGGTATATAAATGGTAAATTATGTCTATTAGAGTTACTGTTTCAACAGATAAGAACCGATTTAAAGTATAAGTGGATTATTAAAAAAAAACTGCAGCTCAAGAGATAACTAACTTGATTACAGACTTCACCTTGATTAACCTTTTGAAATTTACAGGTGAATTAATGATTTTATGTTCGGAAATATGATTATAAGTAAATATAATAAATTTTGGTGTAAATAGTGTAATTTTTGTATAGAAAAGTAACTTAATTGTTGGTGGAAAGCTTCAGATGTGATGAAAAGTATTAACTGTTGGTATAAAAATAAATGGATAACTTCAGATTTGATGAAAAGTATAAACTTATGGTATAAAAAAAGTATCAAATATATTTTGAAGTGTAACTAAATTGTTGAAAAATAACTAACCATTTAAGACTTTAACAAAAATATAAGCTGATGTCTTAAAAGACTTCACCTTTGTAATGTTTTCAGTTCCATTGAATATTTAATGATTTTCTGTTCGGAAATATGATTATAAATGGATATAATAAATTTTGGTGTAAATAGTGTAATTTTTGTATAGAAAAGTAACTTAATTGTTGATCGAAAACTACAGATTTGATGAAAAGTATTAACTGTTAGTATAAAAATAAATGGACAACTTCAGATTTGATGAAAAGTATAAACTTATGGTATAAGAAAAGGTGTCAAATATATTTTGAAGCGTAACTAAATTGTTAAAAAATAACTAACCATTTAAGACTTTAACAAAAATATAAGCTGATGTCTCAAAAAGACTTCACCTTTGTAATGTTTTCAGTTCAATTGAATATTTAATGATTTTGTTTTCCAAAAAAATATATGACTACAAGCAAAAAATACAAATTGCTGGCATAAAATATAAATATAAAAAATAAAAAAAAATATAAAAAATATAAAAAATATAAAATATATAAATATAAAAAATATAAAATATATAAATATAAATTATATTTTAAAAAGGTAACTAAATTAATTATAGACATGATTTTGAATCAATTGTTTATATTTACAGAACGATTAAAACTTTATTGATTTCTGTATGCGCATTTATTTATAACATTTATATATTTAAGAGTGCCATAAAAGAGTGGAAATTAAAATATTAAACTTAACTAAATTGTTGATAAGTCAATTGAGATTAAAAACTGGTGATTAAAAAGGTGAAAAGGACTTGAATTGAATCACCTCAGAGTCAGCAGCGATTTTTGACTCCACTTTGGATTGAAAATGTATATAAAATTTAAAATTATATAATAATTAATGAAAATGCTAATAAAACCATGTAAATCTTTGAAATTGTGTCTTTTATCACCCGGTGAACTGACGTAAATTGGCAATGAGCATTGACCAAGGTATATCAACAAACAGCTTCATTTATGGGCCTATAAAAGCTGAATGAAACAACGTTAATGACAACTTTCATTAACGATCTCCCTACAGCAACAAGCAACTGAAACAATATAACAACAACAAGAAGAGCAGGGAGGTTATTAGTTAATTGTGACGTAGGCAATCGCATTATAATATGCCCACTTAATTGTTAATTGCTTTTCGAACACTTTAAACAAACAAATATAATACCCGCAATTATCGCAATGGAAATCGAAACCAATTGGGAATCGCGCTGCTTGCCACAAACCAGTACCTGTCAAACTGTCAAAAAGGCAATCGCTCGTAAACTGTTAAAGGCAGCCAGCCGTAATGAGCGGGCATTTACGCTAATTAAATAATAATAAAAAGGACATTCTTGCAAATAAAATAATTCCTTTTTTTTCGAATAATATTCTCTTTTATTTGTTTTTTTTAAGTTTTTGTAGTTTTTTTTTTTGTATTCTTGGTTTTTGAATTTCTGTGTGTGTTGTGTGTGTGTTTGTTGTGTGTGGATGGAATGTACCGCTTTTTGTTGACTTGGTGCTTCCATTTGTTGTAGCATAATTTATTATACAATTGAGGGCATGGCTTAAATCTTAAATATTTTTTCTTTTCTTTTTTATTTTATTTTATTTGTATTTCCTCCTTTCATCCTTCTCCTTGCTTGCTTCAGCTGCGACAAGTTGTCTCAACTCTCAAACACTTTATGCATAGTTTTCAACATACCTAAACAAAAATAACTAAACAAAAGTATTTGTTATCCATTTTTTTACATACTCGTTTTTTAATTACACCCAAAAAAAAAAACGAAAACTAAAAGCATTTTTAAGTAATAGTTTTTTTTTAAAAAATTTGTTGCATATTTATGTTTTGTGTGTGTTGTTGTTGTTGTTCTTGTCTTCTTTATACAATAAAAAATTAAAAAACGTTCATTTTTATAAAAATTGTTGTATGTATATATCAAAAAACACGAAGCACGTTTATTTTTTATACACATCTATTATATATTGTTTTGAAATAATTTCAGTTTTTTGTATTTTTTTTATGTTTTTTTTTTCCTTTGCTTTTACTCAAATGTACATCAATTAATATTTTACAATTTAGCATTTTTGTATTTGATTATTTTCATTTAAATTTTTAAGATTTAGCTATGTGTGTGTGTATGTTTGTGTGTGTGTGTGTGTATTTATATACGATTTGCTTATATAGAAAGTACAGTACTAAGTAACTAAACTGCATGTGCCTAATTCATAAAATTACCGCCTAAAAATTACAATTAATATTTATGCATGTTTTTTTTTTTTAGTTTTTTTGTTTGTTTTGTTTTTAATCATTTCTTTATTTGTTGTATGGTATTTATTAAAAAATCTACAATTGCATTTAAAGCTTAAAATATGACTTAACTGTAGTTTTTATTTACAGAATGTTGCTTGTATTTCTTTTTAAATGTTTTTACTTTATTTGTTTTTAATGTATTTTTTTTTGTGGTTAATGCGCCGCGCATTAAGTTCTAAATTCTGTTTTTAATTTATATAATAAGTTTTTGTTTTATATATATATATATAGTTGTTTTTTAAAGTACAATCTACTGGCTATATATATCGATATATATATTTATATGCACGGCTGCTTTATAACCTTTTAAACCTAGCTAGAACCGATTCTTCAGTTGTCTGCGGTGGCGGTTCGAACCACTTGAGCGCTCTACATATTTATAATGCATTGTTATATATATATATATCTTATCGATTTCTCAGTTTTACCATTTGCTATAACCCTAAAACTGACACGGGCGACAGAGTGTTGAAAAATGGGATTGGTATGGTTGTTGTTTTTTATTCTTTCTTTTAAGATTTACCTTGCTTGTTGGAAACGCAGCTGAAGGCCAAAAGTTGAGTTTATAATTAAGTATTTTGAAACATTTCTAAACACTTGTCGCACTTTTAGCTAGTTATCGATATTAATCGATATTTAATTTTTGTGTTTTTTTCTTATTTTGTTTATGCTTTAATTTAGATTTAAAAACAACATCACTTGGTTTCACGTTTGATTTGAATTGCGTGCTTTATGCATTTTTTTTAGTTTGTTTAAATATTTTTACATTGAATTTTTAGAAAGTTTTTGAAACTTTAAGGTTGAAACAAAAAGATGTAAAAATACATATATACTAAATATATATATATATATAAAGAAACGTCAGGCAGGCAGGCGGGGGGTGTGGGGATGATGGTGTTGTTGTTTAGGTATTTATATTTGTATTGGGTTCTGGCGGCGGTGCCAGGCTATAGAAAGTAGTATAGTATATGTATATCTAACTGCCTAAACTATTAGATTGTAACACAGATTAATGCACTGGGTAAAATGTGTCAGCCCGCAGGATATAGGGATAACCTCAAGGATAACTCGCATCCCTGGAGCTGTACACACGCTGGCGCAATGCGGCCACCGGTTCGGCTAATGGAGAGTCCTAGGAGGACTCATAGCCAAACCAGGCGGCCGACGTATGCTATTCACCGCCCGCACCGCCGCCCCCAAAGCTATTGAAATGACGCACCGCACCCGGCGCCGCAGCGGCACCAAACTGTAGGCTCAGCTCGAAGAGACGGCGCGCATGCAACTGTTGCTGCTGCTGCTGATGATGATGGTGCTGCTGATGATGATGATGCTGGTAGTGATGATGCTGATGCAGCGCCGCCGCCGAATGTGCATTCAAATTGAGATGGCCGCCCAGCACGCTGGATGTGGAGCCCGGCGATGTGGCACTGGGCGGTTGCAGCGGCAGCCCACTGTTGCTGCCGGCGCCCGGCGACAACTGTGAGCTGCTGCTGCCGCCGCCGCCGCCAGCGGTCTGCTGCGATTGCAGATGCTGCGCGTGGGGATGTTGCAGCTGATCGCTGGTGTGGAATAGATGCGGATGGTGCGCGGGATTTAGATGCGGATGCTGGTGCGGATGGTGCGGATGGTGGGCGTGCTGATACCGCATTGGATCCATGTACATGGCGGCTGCTGCAGCGGCCGCAATGCTGGATGCCTGTTGCTGTTGTTGTTGCTTCACTTGCTCCTCGTTGTTGTTGTTGTTGTTATTATTGTTAGTGCTGCTATTGTTGTTGTTATTGTTATTATTGTTGCTATTATTATTATTGTTGTTCGTCTGACCGCCAGCCGAGGAGCTGCCCAAAGGACTCTGCGGCGACATGACCTGTCCCTGGCTGGTCATCGTCACCGAGGAGCCCGCACTGGATGAGGGCGTGTTGGGCGTATGCTGCTGCTGCTGCTGCTGCTGTTGCTGCTGCTGTTGCTGCTGCTGCTGCTGCTGCTGCTGTTGTTGCTGTTGCTGTTGGTGTTGTTGCTGTTGGTGTTGCTGCTGTTGCTGTTGCTGGTGCAGACTGTTGTTGTTTGCAGGAGTGGACGCAGCTGCAGCTGAGTTCGACTCCTGGATTTCTGATTGCTAGTGGGCCGCCAATTGATGCGCCGTCTGCATGTTCTGTGGGCTGAGCATGGGCGGACTGTGGCTATGCGAATGGTTGCCCATTGGGCTGCCGTGCATATCGTGGTGCGAATGATAGCCACCGTGGTGCATATGGCCCGGCGGCATGCCGTCCATCATATCGCCGCCGAGCGTATTTGGCGGCGTCATGCGCTTCTCCTTTTGCCTGCGATTGCAGAACCACACCCGCACCACCTCCTTCTCCAGCTGCAGCGAGTCCGCTAGAGAGGTGATCTCCTGTGCGGAGGGCTTTGGCTGCTTGTGAAAATGCTGCTCCAAGGCGCCCTTAACGCTCACCTCAATGCTCGTCCTTTTCTTACGCTTGCGTCCCTGCGCAGCGATCTTGTCAATGCTGGTGGGTGAGCCCGTGGTGCTGTCCGCCTCCTCAAGCCACTTCTGGAGCAGCGGCTTCAGCTTGCACATGTTCTTGAAACTTAACTGTAGAGCCTCGAAGCGGCAGATGGTCGTCTGGGAGAAGACATTGCCATACAGGGTGCCCAGGGCGAGGCCGACGTCCGCCTGGGTGAAGCCGAGCTTGATGCGACGCTGCTTGAACTGTTTGGCGAACGCCTCCAGATCATCGGATGTGGGCGTGTCCTCCTCGCCGCCGCTAATCGCATCGCGATCACCGCCACCGCCGCCGCCCATGTGATGGGCGTGTATGTGCAACTGTGGCGATTCGCCGCGCAGCGCATGATGCAGTGGCGCCACCTGGGCGGCATGATGGGCCGGATGATGGTGGAGCATGCCGTTCATGGCCGCATGATGATACTGCAGCGGGGAGCCACCCGTTGGCGCATAGTGGCCCGCATGTGGGGCATGCCAGGCGGCCGCCGCATGCGGCGAGGCCATGCCCTGTTGGATGCGCGTCTGCTGCGTCAGATGCGACATCTCCTGCTTGACGGAATCAACAGCGGCGGCAGCGGCGGCGGCGGGATGATGATGCGTCGTATGATGCGTTTGCAGTGACCATGGATCCGGATGCAGTGCACTCCAGCTGCCCAGACCGGAGCCGGGCGTCAATCCACCCAGGCTGTTGCCCTGACCGCCGCCCTGCACCTGCCCGTTGGGCGATGGCGAGCTGGGCAGCTGCTGCTGATGATGGGAGGCCGAGGCGGCGGCGGCGGCAACGGCCGCATGATGGTGATGATGATGTTGCATATATTTCATTTCACCGGCATCGGCAGCGGAGCGGGGCGAGGATGTATGATAGCCACCGCCGGCGCCGCCGCCGCCTAAAGCCATATCAAGATCACCGCTGGGCGGCGTCATATAGGAGGTAGCGGCCATCCCCACCGCTCTGGGGCTGTTCAGGCCCTCCACGCTGGCGGGGTAGGGCTCCAAGTTGGGGCTCAGTTTAACGACTTTGTAGACCGATCGATCGAAAGGAAGACCTGAGTCCCTATGCTCATTCCACTCGAACCGTGAGGCAACCGTTTTGAAGTCTTTTACTGGCAACGTGGCGGCGTTTAAAATGATTATTTGTGGGCGTTGCGGCCGATCGCGCACACACACACACACACACGCACACACACACACACACTCAGTTAGAGAGAGAGAGTGACGAGGCGGAGGGGCGGCAGGGGCAGGCGAGCGCGCCAAAAACTCAACAGAAACTCCAAAAAGCTTGCAAGAAAAAAGCTCAACAAGTTTTTGGGCCGACGGCGACGCGACAATTCAAACTGGCACGTAAATGTTGCACGTGAAATGTGGCGCAGTTTATACTTGAATATTATTACTATTATTATTATATTATTATTTGTATATAGCGTTGTTTTTGTTGTTGTTAGCACTTTTATTTGTTTGCTTTGCTTTTTCGTTGCATTCAAACACTTTTGGCACTTGTCAACTTTTTGAGCGCTGTTGTTGAATTTGTTGTTGTTTTCGTTGTTGTTGTTGTTTTCGTTGTTATATATTTATATATTTTGTATATTTTGTGTTATCGTTATCAGCTTGAGGCTGCGCTTGAGATACAAAACTGTGCTTCAAGATACTTTATGCTTATTCTTGTTATACTTCGGTCGAAACGCCGCACATAACATAACACACTGAGAGACGGGGCCAGTTGTTGGACGCAGCGGGACAAATTCACGTGCAGACTCGTAGAGCTATCGAAGTGAACTAACGTCATGCAGCGGCCAGCGGCGCTACGTAGACGGCGCTCTCGACGAACGACAACGACGGCACACACACATACAGGCGCACACACACACGCATACGCTCGCTTGACGAAACCAGTTTTCAACCCGTCTTCCAATGCTATACGCGCGTAAGCGAGACGCCTAGTGTGCGTGTATGTGCGCTTAGGCAGTGCAAGCGAGCTGGCCTGTGAGAGCGCAACAATACTGGAAGTCGACTTGCGCTCTATTGGGCTCACAGCGCGGCTTTCCAGCGGCCGCCCACAGCCGCAAACATTCCCATGCAGAGTGACATTTTTAATTGCGCATACCGCGCGCGCGCGCGCTCGCTCACTCGCTCCACGCTCCACAAGGCGAGGGCGAGTGCGAGCGCGAGAGTGAGAGCGAGCGCGAGGGAGAGCGCAAGTGTTCAGTTGTAAAGCTTTCAGGCCACAGGACTGCCTGTTAAAGCAGCGCTTCAGGAAGCTTTGTTCAGTTAGCTGGCGTCGCTCTGCTGGGCTGCCAACTTTTGCTTTCATTTTGTTGGTGTGCGTGTGTGTAGTGTATGTGTGTGTATGTGTACGTATGTGTGTGTGTGACTTTTAGTGGGGCGTGTGCATTGGGCAGCACTACAATGGGGCGGGCAATGCAACAACGTACAATGTACAACGCATAACGCACTAAGCTGACAACGCATAACAGCCACACTGGCAATACGGTAACACTATCAGCGAGAACAAACTGTAAAATCGGTGGCACATTAATTGAATTGTATCGCGGCAAATAAATTTGCATGCAAATGTTACAATGTTTCAATCTACGCTCAATTCCAGTTCCAGTTTCAGTTCCAGTTTCAGTTCCAGTTCCAGTCCTCGGGTTTTGTTATGCATATCAACTGTCAGTTACTTTCAAAGAAAGGCCCATTGTCTAAGCAACTATTAACTGTGTCTCTCCTCTCTCTATCTGTGTGTGCGTGCGTGTGTGTGTGTGTTTGTGTGGGTTTGATACTCATGCTTAGTTTACCGTTAAGCATTCTCCTGTTTAGTTATTGATTTGCCGGAGCATCTTCATTTTTATTTGTATTATTGATTTCTGATATTTACAGTAGTATTTACAGCACATAATGCTCGAGATTTGCATAGATCCGATATGGCATAAAGGATTTAACGTCCATTGTACAAGGGCTTTGTTGCCGTTGTTCGTGTATTGATTTAGTAGATCGTACAAGATAAAACCGCCTTTGTGGCATTCTATTTAAGTGTCCACCTTTTGCACAATTATTATAACAAAGGTCCCGAGGTGAAGCAACAGTTCACTACACTCCAAAAAATCACTAAGTTCATCTTTCACAGATTTTCGGTTAATCCGATTAAGATAAGTGTTATGGCAAAATCGCGACGAAATTTAAGTTATTTTTAACTTTAAGAATTGAACAGAAAACTGTTATAGTGACTTAGGGGAATTTTGGAAAAATTTCAGAAACAAAAAATTATCCCAACTTCCCATCAATAACAAATAGCTTAGAAACTATAGTTTTCTATAGTAAGTCTCTTTTGTAACTCTAATCCAACATTCTAAATATAGTTCTTCAAAATTGTCTAACTTAATTTCGCATTGTTCATATATTACTTTATTTTACTTACACATCAAGTATATTACTTTAAATTTGTAATCCCATCAAAAATACATTTCAAATCTTTAATCTGCCTTTCCTGCATATTTACTCCCTGTACCCATAAAATGGGTAAAAAGGGAGTATTGGGTTTGTGCAAAAGTATGTAACAGGCAGAAGAAGACATCTTCGACCCTAAAGAGTATATATATACTTGATCAGTATCAAAAGAGATTTCGATTTGGCCATGTTCGTCAGTCTGTCCGTCTGTTTTATTTTACTCAAATACTTGATACTTATATTTAATTCATCAAATAATAATAACAATAGTAATAATAGTAATAGTAATAATAAGTTTCTCATCTGTTTTTAATTTTTCATAAACACACATGTAATCTTCGTGAAATAAATATAAAACTCTTACAAAAATTTCAAAGAACAGCATTTTCTTTATACGGAATCTATATAAACAATGGTAAGCTTCTGGCTTGTATAAATTTGAAAGTAAGTAACAAAATATATACAGATATTTGGCCACAGTAATATTATTTTAAATATTTAAGTATTTTAATGACTTTTAAGCCCCACTTTTTAGAAATTCACAAAAAAAAATTTTAATATGTTTAAGAGCAAACATTTCAAAAGGTACTTATTATTTAAAATAGTTATATAAACCAGTAATGCCATTTTAATTATTTAAGTATTTTAATTACTTTAAAGCCTGCCTCTAAAAAGTATAGAAATTCACAAAAAAAAATAATATATTTTAAAGCAAATATTTACAAGGTGCTTATTATTTTAAATAGTTATTTTACATTACTGATACAATAACTTAATTTTTTTTATGACATAAGAATTAAAAGAAGTTATTTTATCAGTAATGCTATTTTATATATTTATTTTTTTTTATATTTTTTTATATTTTTATTTTATATTTGTCAGAAACTCAAAGATTTTCTTATATATTTAAAAGCAAACATTTAAAAAGTAATAATTATTTAAAATATTATTATTAAATATTATTAAAATTAGTTATTTTATCAGAAATGTTATTTTAAATATATAAGTTTGTATTTTTCAGAAATTCATAAAGATTTTCTAATATATTTAAAAGCAAACATTTAAAATAGTTATTATTATTTAAAATATTATTATTAAATATAATTTAAAATGGTTATTTTATCAGTAATGTTATTTTAAATATTTAAGTTTGTATTTCAAGAAATTTAAAGACTGCACTAATTTTAAAAAATTCACAGTTCTCTTTTCAAGCAAAGCAAAAAGTACTTATTATTTGAAAAATATATTTAATTCTGGTATTATATTTTATCATATACCTCATTTAACAATTAACTTACTACAAGCCAGCCTTCCACTATCAATTTATTCATAGGACTTTATCATCATCAAAACTTAAATAATTATCTGAAATATTTGTTCTCTCACCAAAGTAAGCATAAGTTTATGACTAATCATAGCTACTAAGCATTAAAACACAGCCAAAAATGTTTTAATAATATGTCTAAATGATGTTATAAAAGGCCACATTATCCTTTAGCTCTCTTAATATCTTTTATTTATGTTAAAAAAGGTTTATTGCAACTGTGTTCCAGATTATCCTTACCCCCAGAAACTACTGTCTAGCGCTTATAATATGCAGAGCTCTTGTGGCAGGTCAAGCGTTCAGGTTGTGTCAAAAATTATGCAAACTAAGGTCAACGCCATCAACAACAACAATCACACACACAGGCACACACACACACCCAGCCAGACACAGTCAAGTTCAACAATATTTGCATCGTTTTGTTTACATTTTGTTGTGTGTGTGTTGTTTTTTTGTTGTGCGTCCTTTGGCCACACACTTGGCCACACTTGGGCATAATTAATAAGCCACAGAGCGAGTTAAATAGTCGCGTCAAAGTTTGTCAACGGTCCTTGGGCAAATTTACATGATAATTAGGCGGCGGCGCTAAAAAAAATACATATTTAAATTTCAAATGTTGTAGAAATCCTGTTTTTTACTTCAGTGCACTGTCAGCACTCCCCTGGCCCAGCAGCTTATGCTAAATGCGCACGCGCCGCGTTTTGTGGCCCTGAAAAGGACTTGTTGCATAATTATGCGCCGCATGCGAGCAAATATACAACAACAACAAAATAAACATGAGTTTCAACAACATTAAAAAAATGAGTGAAAAAATTATAACTAAGCGCTGTATTTATGAATGAAGATCTCTGCACACTTCTCCCGCTCTCTCCCTGCCATTGGCGCCGTTGATTTGGATGATAATGAGCTTGATTTGCATTTTGACTGCATTTTTTTCTGCTCACTCTTCTTAACTGCTCGGCTCCGGTTTGAGTACGGCCTCGGTCTGGTTTCGGTTCAGGTTCGGTTTTGGGTTCGGTTTCGGTTTCGGTTCGTTGTCGGTTCCCTCGCACCTAGCTGTCTGCCCGGGCGCACTTGTTTATAATTATTAGCATAATTTTCTTCTTATTTTGCATTAATTTTGCGTGTGTTGCGTGTGTTTTTTGTTGCTGTTGCTGTTGTTGTTTTACCACAACAACAATATAAGTTTAGCATCTGTTTTGGTAATTCAATTAGCCATAATTTGAAGACCAGACATGAGTTTATCTGGTTTTAAACACGTTGTTTATCGCACTTTACAATTAAGGCCCGTGCGTTTGAAACCACTTGGCTGCCTAATTGAAACCACAAATATATTTGAGAAACACTTATACGCATTAATCCTTAAGGTTTTGATCAACTTGTTGCTTACTTAAACTGTGCACTGCTTAGCTAATAAAAATTTATTTAAATTATAATCATATTATACAATTTGAAACATATATGCAAATTAGCTAGCCAAAGTGTTAATAAACAACTTAAATTATTAAATGCATTAAAAGCAGCTTCAAAATATACGTATTCTATAAATATAAAGCCAGTCTGTGCACAGTCAGCCACAACAAATTTTAACATTATTTTTTGATAGAAGATAGAATCTTATTCATTTTATATACGGTCAGTTGAAAACTATCTTTATATTTATGGCTTCTACCATATATATTTGAGTTTATATTATAAAGGATATGCAACTTGTCAAGCTGTAAAGCAGAATACTAATTAAATAAATAATTACAAGACTTTGAACCAAAAAATATAACAAACAGAAACAAGAAAGGACGGCTAACTTCGGAGTGCCGAAGCTATATACCCTAACAGGAATTCAATTGTATACAAAACCTAATATTTTCCTGATTGCTTCTCTGGGAGCCATGTGGTCCGATTTTGATTAAGTGATAGAAAACTATTTGTTGAAGAGCATATTAAATACTCACAATTTTATATTGCAAAGTTTGTAAATTACTGGAGCTAAGCCCCTCAATTAAGTTTAGTAGCGTATAGTTCCCAGTTATCTAGGTATAAGTTAACATATAAGCCGATCATTTAAAGGTTTTTTTCCCCATTTTCCTTTGTAATCTATATTAATTATTTTTTAAACATAGCAAATTCATTAAGTAAACTAAAGAAATGTTACTGTTGAAAAGCAATCGCTAAAACTCGGAAAAATACTACAAATTAAAATTTAGCTTTAAATAAAACATTGTACTTTAGAGGGGAAATAAAAGCAAATTAAAAAAAAAAAAAAAAAAAAAAAAAAAAAACTCACTTAGTTTGGATGAAGTATTTGTATAAACAACAACTTTCAAATATGTAGTTATATAGTAGTCCGATGTTGACCAAAATTGGTCAGATTACATAAACGCTCTAGAGGCTCTGTTTGATAAAGTTTGATAAGGATACATTCACAAACAAAAAAGTTTTTCATACAAAAACATAGTTGTCGACCGATCATTCCTATGGCAGCTATATGTTATAGTGGTCCGATGCAGTCGGTTCCGACATATGTACTGCCTGCAGCAAAAAGAAGAGTCTGTGCCAAGTTTCATTACGATAGCTTTAAAGCTGAGAGACTAGTTCGCATAAAACCAACAGATATTGCTATATCGACTCGGCTATTCATGCTGATTCTGAATATATATACTTTGTTCGGTCGGAAACGTCTCCTTTTGTCCATTACACATTTCTAGACAAAATTATAATACCCCTAAATTGAGACTTGTGAGTCAAAAATCTAAGTTCCACAATCCTTATAAAGTCAAGTTAATAATTAACTCAGCTCTCTCTCTCTATCTCTATCTGTACGTTAGTTATTTGCATTCTTAATCCCTCATTAATATGCATCTTCTTCACCCTTCTGCGCAAAAATTCATTTGGTAAACAAAATGTTTCATTAGACACGTCAAAACTCAGCTGCAATATTCAGGGGCAACCCGAGAGACAACAAGGATAACAACAAACCATCCCATCAGGCAGTCGGTCAGCTCTTTACCATATGCCCAGGCCCGGCACACCAAACAGGATAAATTGCGCGCCAAAAAAGTATCACACACACACACACACACAGACAGACACACAACAAAAATGCCTACAATTGAAGAAGCTACCCAAGACAAGAGCCTTAGTTAAGGACAACCCTTTGGGTAACCCCTTTTGGCAAGGTCAAAAGCAAGCTGCTCACGTAGGCAAATTGCATAGGCAAATGTGCAAGGATCAGGAACTCCCCAAGCGTCCTAGAGATGCAACCAGCCATTTATCATTTTTTACGTTTCGGCTTTTTTTGGTTGCTTTTGGCAATTTGAAAATGTTGTGCAATTTGTGCGATTTTGCATGCAACGGCCGTTAAAGTTGCTGTGTCTGGGCCGCGGCGCTTATCCTTTGGCCTTTATCCTTTCACTTTCGGTACCTAAACACACACACACGCACACACATACAGAGAGAGGGCACCCCTAGAAGTTTCTGCCAAATTCCAACACACACGAACAGAAATCGCTGTCATATGCAAATTAGCAGAGCCTAAAAAAAAGTATATATAGAGAGAGCGCACATTTTTTGCGTCCCGCCAAAACATCAAATACGCAAACGGGTCACAAAATGGCAATTGTTGTAGCTATAGCTGCAAGGATATACCCAGGACCTGGGTCTGGCTCTGGCTCTGGGTCCAACCCATCGCCAGTTGGGTTAAATGCATTTTGGTGCGCCTCATTGGCTTTGGCATTGAACGCGCGACGCTCAACTGTCAATGAGGCCAGGCAAAGGGCAAATATGCAAATTAGTTAACGTTTTTTTCTTTTTATTTATTAACTAATTTATCTCTGCGCTGCTGTGACACGTCTGCGTACCACAGGCAACCCGCCAGGGTCGTGAAATATTGGCGAATGGCGGAAACAACACGGCAAAAAGTATTGCAACACCTGGTTACAATTTTTTTACCCCGCCGCTTTTTTCTACTACTTTACTTTGGTAACTGCTATCCATGAGGAGCGCTCCTCAGCTGACAGTTGCCATTGGGGTCGCTAAGTAGTTAAGTAAATGATATAAGCCATTGAGCAGTCTACTGGGAAGCCAGAAGAAGCTCGTTGTATATTCTATCCATTTCTGTTTACTTTTCAATCAGAATTGCTTACGATTTTGTGTTTCAGTTCTTGAATGAAGTAACAGTCGAGTTTGAATTCGATAGATTCTTGAAAAACATTTTAAGCTGAATTTTCAAACGTTTTTCTGCATTCAGAACATATTATAATTTGGATTGAGAGTGTTTTGAGTGGAATTGAAAACATGAAGAAGACGAATAGTTAGCATAGAATATGCTCAAAATGAAGCAACATCTTAACAAATTATTTAACAATTCGAATTAATGTAATATATTACCTAACAGTGACAATTTTTATACAATTTTAGACAGTTTCTGGACATTAAAATCACGAAAAAAAGGAAAATCATTTTATTATATTTTAATTTAATTTTATTTATTTAAACACAACATTGCTGCCTCGAATAAGAAATAAATAAATTTAATTGATAGGTTAGGTTAGGTTAGGTTAAGACGGCAGGTCACCCCAAGGATGTCCTCACATAGACCATATGGTCCTTAGTACTACCGCATATATGGGCAGGTATGATTGATGATCGAAACGGGTTGAAAAATCTTATGGAATGATAAAAAAAATAGATAGGCCTTCGGATTGCGCATGTAGTAGCAAAAATATAGACTCTGTTTAAACAGAAACGATCTATAACCATTCGACTTTCTAAATAGCTCCAAATTGATGAAGACATTATCAATCGGTTTGCGATTGAACGTCATTATCATATTGAAAGCGGTAACACTGCGATTTATAAACTTTATCTCGCACTTTGGGAACTCACAATACTTTGTATCATGGCAACGACAATCTACGTTGGTAAACTTGAAGGTCCTGCCCAGGCAAGTCCTGGGCATCAGCACACTAACCAGGAATAGTATAATTATATTGCGCATTTTGAGTTGCTTTTAATGAACGACGTTTAAGATTCTTTAAAGATTATTTTCGCGAATTTTGAGTTGGTTCAGTGGTGTCCTCGATACACTCTCTAAGGAAGTGAAGGTGTGGGATCCCAGTTTTGTTGAGTCTGCTTCTCATGAGAGCTGGACAGGTACAGAAGAGGTGTTCCAGGGTTTCGGGTACCCCCGGCTCTCCTCTATTTAATTGATAACATTTATATCAGAACCAAGCCTTGCGGCTGATATCTCATACTTTGTTTTACTTTTTATTTTTATACCTTAAGTGTAAGACTTCAGCGAAAGTTGTAATTACTTAAAAGATTTAAGGAAACATTTCAAAAACCTATACAAAATTACATTTGAATCTAATAACGACACTAAAACGTTAGGGAAATTTAAATTTTAAGCAATATAAAGAAAGTAAAGTAAAATAATGCAAAGTTTATCCTGTTACCAGGATACTGCATCCTGAAAATGTATATGTAACATATTGTCATTCATCTAGATAATTTTGTTCGGGTTTGATTTTGTTTTAAACTCATAACTCTTATTTGCAATTCCTGTTATTTTTATAGCTATTATCTTATTTTATTTATTTAATAGTAAGTGGGCTTAGTTAAACAATGGCCAACCTAGCAATAAATAGCACTGGCTGCTTAGGCCTTCGGCTATGTACATGTCTTAAGATTAGGTGGATAGATATTATTAAAAAGTGTTACTTGAAATTAATGTGAGTTAAAGTGTTTAGATTATATCATAGATGTATGTATGTCTTAAGGCTAAGTGGTATAATAGAGAATATATGTAACAAATAAGTATTTAGAGAGCTATTATCTTACTTCAAATTGTATGTATTATGATGTAAAATATATATAAAGAAAGAAACAATATACTCTTTTAAATATAACGCTCTGTTAAATGTGTTTTAAATACTACAATGGAAATACTTTTACTAATAAAACTAATAATGATATACTAAATTTTCTTGCTTTAAGTATGAAACACATTCGTAGATATGCTGAAAACCACTTTCAAGCTGCAAACGCTCGCTTGAAAGAAAAGCAAATAAAATGGGAAATGGAAAATGGAAAATGGTAAAATAAATAATTCATTGAAATGTTAAATATCCATAAAGATCACTTTTGTGCTCTCACTTTCAGCCTTTAAATGCAGGCAGTTAATCATTTGAGACCCAACCTCCTACTTTCCATTAGCATTAACTCTTCTGGAGCAACGTCTGAACAATATGAAAATTAAAACCCTGTTCACACCCACTAAAGCGTCGTGATTGTCACGGTGACAGGAAACCGCACGGACAGATACCACTTTTTCCTTACATACGGAATACAGAATATATAAAAAAAAACATATGTCAATAAAAATCTTTTAGAAATTCATTTGCATAATGCAGTCAAAAGGGCAAACGTTGGCTGTTCGTTGCTTTTCCTGTCGCCAGACCCGGATCGGAATCTGAACCCGAACCCAGGCCGTACCAATGTCCAGGTGAGAGGGCTGAGGGCAACCAACATATAAAAAACAACTAAGCAACATCAAAAAGACGACAACTGCAACAAATACAACTACAACTACAACTACAGCACGCATGTTTGTTTCCTTCGATAAAAAACAAACGCGTCCAATGATATCCGTAAGGGCACCGAGGAGGTGGGGGAGCCTCACCAGGGGTGCATATCATTAGCGCTAGGGTACAGGGTACAGCATAAAAAACTGGCACACATTTTCCGACTGACACTTCTTATTTTTGTTTTTTTTGTTTTTTATGAGCTGCCTGGCACACATCAAAGGCCAATCAACTCTGCCAGCAGACTCGTACGCAGCCTGAGTCTTATCGGAAACGGAAGTCCACCCTTAACCCTAACCCTAACCCCAACCCTTAACCCTTGCCTTAGCCTATGCACAAACCAAACTGAGCTCTCGTTTCCAAGTGGTGAGTTTCTGAATTGCTATAAAACTGTTCTTCACAGCCACATCGCAAAATCTTAGCAAGCCAACTATCTGATATCTGTTATAGCTATGTCGTCAAAAAATCTACATTTTGATAAAGGATACTACATAAATTGATTCAAATAATTTTTAAAGAAGTTAGTAAATTGAAATTTAGATATATCATTAAATATGATGTTGCAAACCTAATAAATAAATAATTTTACAATTTTTTAAATGAATTTAAACCACAAAATTAAAATAAACAGAATACTTTTTAAAACAAGTAAGAATGATATAGTTGAGCATACCCTACTATAAAACTCCCTGTATACAGGTCAAGAATTTTCGATCGCATCTTCGTACACTTACACATACACAAAGACACATACATACACAGCACAAGCGACAGCGCAAGCGCGAAATTTTAAGTGGCGGCTGTGCTGCTTCTCCCCTCCCGCGCTGCGGTACTGAATCTTGTATGTTGAATAACTTCCGTGTTTATTATCCGATTAACTTGAAATTTGGACAGAATATTAAGAGTGACTAAAGTATTATACATGCCAAATCCCAAAGCTATATCTTGAGAATTGTTACTGTAAAACGGTTTTTAGAATGGGGGGGAATATCTCTGATCCAAAATAAATTTAATTATCGCCCGCTATACACGAACCTACATTCCATCTTTGGTGTCTCGTAACTCTTGTAGTTGCTGAGATCGACGCGTTCATCCCGAGAGACAGACGGACCGATAGACGGACAGACGGATAGACATACGGACATGGCCAAATCGAAATCTCTTTTGATACTGATCAAGAATATATATACTTTATGGGGTCGGAGATGTCTCCTTCTGCCTGTTACATACATTTGCACGGATTTAGTACCCCCTTTTTACCTATTTTATGGGTACAGGGAGTAAAATAAAAGATTAAGAATGAGAATCGCTTAACTTTGAGAAAGTTATGTGAGTTGGAAAACTAGAAAAATATCGTAGACATTTAAAATGTATTTAAGAAACAAATTCACCGCAAACAGCTTTGATTCTCTGTGTGTTTTCTAAGCGAGTTAATAAGGCGTATGTAGTTGATTTAATAATATTGTTTAATTTTATTAATATTATTAAAATTGTCCATGGCTTTCGCTAGGCGTCATCTCTGATTTCATTATATTGCCCAATTTAAAACACAACTCACACAAACAAATAGTAAATATATTGTAACAGATAAATTATAAAAACATAAAGATATTACCAACAAATGAATCTAATATGGAATGCATAAATTCTAATGCCAATTGGTAAGTAATAAGGAAATGAACTCTGTGTTTAGATAGCTTCAAAATGATTGTTTTCGTCCAACATTTTATTGATTTGTCCTAATGTTTTGTGTGTTTTGTATGGCTTAGCTAGGCGCCGTTGGCCCCGCCGGTATTGGCCATTAGGTCTAACATTAAAATATTTGATGCAGGCTTAAGTTATTATAAGAGACGTTCGCGGGCTACTGTTAAATGAGCACGTTGTGGCCAGTTGGTGGCACTCCCTTCTAACAACACTTACAAGTGCTGGAAATAATCTAAAAGCAACAACAGCAACAACGGCAACAACAACAAGAGGAGCAACAGGCACAACAATAATAAAATTGAAACCGATCGTCTTTCAAAATGCGTGGCACGTCGCGCAGTTTATTAAAATAACTTGGCAGGCGGAGGGAACTGGAGCCGCATCACCTGCTATAAGAGTTGCGGCCAAGAAAAATTAGTTTAATCATAAAAATGCTCGACATCGACAGCAGCAGAAGCAGCAGCAGCAGACAACGCTGACTCCAGAGGCAGCTACCTGTTTTGAGCAAGAAGATGACTTCAATTAAAAGCTTTTAACAATATCACGTACGGCAAATCGCAGGAACCGCGAACCGAGGCGGGGTAGCGAGCAGCAGGAATGGAGTAGGAGCAGCAGGAATGGAGGAGGAGGGCAAAAGAGGAGCCTGATTACATCACAGCAGCATAGCAAAGTTGCAGTCCTGTGGCGGTCTCAATGAGAGTGCGTCGTTCTTGGTTATCAGGTGTAAAGCATCGCGCTGCAATGAAAACGCGTTTGTGTCCTAAGTCTTTTGTTTTTTGTTTTCGTTGCAGTTGCAGCTTCAGCTTCAGCTGCTTATTACAGCAAGCAGCAGACTGCGTTGATAGCATCGCCCCCAGAGAGACAGAGAGAGAGAGGCCTGCACGTGCTACACCCCCGCCGACCTGGCCTTTAGTCTTTTGCCGACGTCGCGAGCAAGATCAAAGCGCGTTATCCTTGACGCTGACTCAGCCGTACCATGTCACGTTGGGGCGTCAAAACGTGGCTTTGTCGGCGCTGTCACTGGCCCAAAACTTAATAACAATAACAGTTAACATAATACTACAAAAAAAAAAAAAAACGCTGTTGAATTTCGGCGCATGCGCAGCCGGCGACGACCTCCGTCAGCGTCTCGTTTCGATTATAAAAATTTCATTTATGTCTTATGGGCGATTTGCAATTTCTGCGCAAATTGCGCAGCTTGTTTTCATTGCTGTGTTCCTGTTGTTGTTGTTATTTTTATTTCTCTCTTTTTTACGGTAAATAAAATGCCTCAATCATTTGGCGCGTGCGTTTGCGCAATAAAAATGGCGTTTATGTTTCAATTAAAAGGCGTTGTACAAATTATGCAATCAAAGTGCAGTTTACTGACAACGGCCAACGGATTCCTCAGGACTTGTATAAGACCTGGCTGTCTTTGTGTCATTTTCACCAAGAAAAACGCTAATTATGTTCATTTTCCTTTTAAGTACCTTTAAAAAAGTTATTTACAGTCATTGGCTAACTTACTATTTACTGCCAAGCTAATATTATCTGTTAAAACAGTAGTTTTCATGCAAGTACAAAATTATATAGCTAGCGCTTGGGCTCGGACCCAGGACTTTGGCGGAAAACTGTTGTATGAAACTTGAAAAATCTACTCCCAAATGTCACCAAATGTTGTGAGTGAAGGTTTTTTGTTAGCTCAGTTTCTAAGTTCTTCATACGCTATACAACAAATCATAAGGTAAGGGAGGATAAATTGTGGTAAGTTATATCACATCAGACCCAGTGGCAGTGGCTCTGATCACGATTGAGAGACAGTAGGTTACGCCATGCGCATGTGTGACGTCACAAGTCATGCAATTCTCTCAATCGTGCTTTGATGCCATACAAATTACGCTCTCGTGTTCTCACGAGAATGAGAGCGCGCTTCACATCAGGGCCACACGACGGAATACGAAGTCAAAGTGGTCCTGATCCAAGCCTGCCGTCGTACCATTTGGAATATCTATTCTCTCTATAGTTGGTGGTTATATCCATATATTTGTTACTTTCTCATCCATGCAACCACAGCAAAGCCTGGCAAAGTATATAGTAAGTATATTTAAGACAGCTGTGGATTCCATTCCAAATACTTCTCAGATATCTCATCTCAACTCAACTTTCTTAACTTTTCAGTGGGATTAATGCTTCAACATTTCTATTATAACGCCAGCTTAGCTCGCAAACTAATCAGTTTTGTAATATCGCATTGGCATTATATTTATCCTTCACTTATAAGTCAATTTACAACATGCAGCAGTTACCGCAGGACCTTCTTGGCTGCGTAATGCATATAATTTGCAAGTGGGCAGCACTTGAAACCTTGGGGCATTTAAATAAAGTTGTGAAGTAGCGCATAAAATAAATAACAGACACTTGACCGCTCTATGGATTAGAATCAATGAAAACTTATGCAGGCGAGGCTCTCCTTGGAGCTTATGGATGCTAGCCAGCAGCCAGGCATGACTCGGCGGCCAACAGATACAGTATGCAAGATACAAAGATACAAGATACAAAGATACACGATACAAGTCATAACTATGTGCAAGACCATTTCATTTTTCAACAATTGACCAAAACTACGCCTCAATAACAGCAACAAAACTTGTGGGCGTGGCCCCCACAACAAAAGTAATGAGCAGTTGGCCACGCGCTCCTTCGGACGCGAATTGCCCCCGGGGGCAAATGAGGGAGAGAGGATCGCTGCAAAAGGAGCAGCAGCAGCGGACTTAAAACTGCACTGGAGCCTATAATTATAATTGAAATAAATTGATTTATTTGCTTTGCCAAGTCGAAGTCTATGCCAAAACGCATAAAGCCATAAAGAAAAATGGCAACAATACAATTCATAAACTCTGCTTGTTGTTATTGTTCTCTGTTGTTGGTCGTGTGTGTGCTTAATTGTTGTTATTGGCTTCGATGCTTGGCCAAAGTGTGCCGCTGGCCAACTTGTTGGCCAAGTTGTTGGCCCGGCCTAGGCAACAATGACGTTGTTGTCGTCGTCGTCGTCGTCGTTGCTGAAGTCGTCGATAAGGTCATGAGCAAGTGTCATTGCAGCGCATAAATTATGCGATTGGGGCGGTTGCAAACCTAAATAAATGTTGCACATAATGGTTGCATGTGTGCTGAAGGGCAACAACTGCAACGTGATTGAAAATTGCTGGAATTTAGGCAGAGCTAGACAAGCCCAAGCGACAGCGCCATCAATTATGTCACGCTAAATCGAAAAAAGCAAAATATATAAAATATATACGAGAAGAAAAGGAAATCATTATGGTTCCTTATAGGTTCATTCAGTAAGACCAAGCTGCAACAGGTTAAAAGATGATAACTAATTGAATACACTTGTCAGGGAACTAGAACAAACAATCTATAAAATACATACAAATTACAAGAATCTAGATTTCTTGAGATATTTTAAATCAGGAATTAAGTAGTATTAGAACTTTAATAAAGTTTCTTACTTAATAATGTCTGCAATTGTTTAAAAATTAAATTTTAAAATTTTAATAAATTTTGGATGATGGAAACTATAAAACAAAACCGATAACAATAATTTCAGATATGTAAATTTTAAATTTTATTAAAATGTTAATGCAAAATCAATTTTGAGGACAAATTATGGTCAAAAAGACATTGCGAGTGAACATCGGTTCAGTTTTGACAATGATATGGCAGTTGTAAAACTAGGTGAGGCATTTTATGTGAACGGTGGATGTGCTTCTTCTTCTACCCTTGCTGCAGCACTGAATCTTCTTTCGACTATAATTTCCAAATCCCAAAGCTATATCCCTAAATAAAACGTTTTTATCGAACAACGGATGGGGGAACGGGAAGAGATATTTGAAATTGGAAACAAACTAGATCTGCGTATGGTATACAGGAACCTACATTCGAAATTTGGTGACTCTAGCTCTTGTAGTTGCTGAGATCGACGTGTTCATCCGGACAGACGGACAGACATGGCCAGATCGAAATCTCTTTTCATACTGATCAATAATATATATACTTTATAGGGTTAAAAATGTCTCCTTCTGCCTGTTACATACATTTGCACGGATTTAGTACCCCATTTTTACCCATTTTATGGGTACGGTGAGTAAAAATTGGAAACTATTTTTTCAGAAATTAAAAAATTAAAAGCAAAATCCCTCTTAAGGACAAGACATGTTCAAAAAGACAGTCCGCAAGAAAAGCGTTGCAGTTTTGACAAAGTTATGGAAGTTGGAAAACTAGAAAAATCATTTTCTGTTGACTCAGGAACTTAAATACAAATACAACACTCTTTTTTTTTAATATTTGATATTTAATTGTACTGTTATTATTATATAAACAACTTAAATTAAAATTAATAGCATAAATACTAAGGCAACCCAATCTAAGATTAAGTCCGAATATATACAAATTTACAAAAATCTAGTTGCAGGGTCAATTGGATGTGGCCTCTGTAGTCGCTTACGCATTCTGAAACCTGCTCTTTTGGAGTCGCCTTGCTAAAGGGTTTGAGTGGGATCGTAGCCTATCTAAGTTTTCTGCGGCGTGGCTATTGAGATGTGGCCAACTTTGGGTACACCAAGATCTCTTTCAATGTTTGCTGAACGCATGTACCAGGGGGCACCAGTCATCATCCGTAGTGTTCTTGCTTGAAGCACTCAAATTTTAGCTAGATGCGTTTTATACAACACTCTAGATCAGATCATTTGTATATAGTTTATATATTTAACAACCAAAGCAACCAGTTTGCAATAATATACATGCAATTTAGACATAGGAACAATGACGACACTGTAGGAAATACTACAATAAGTTTTAATGTATGTATTGAAATGGAGCTAAAAATGTTTGTTAAATTGTTATATGTATGTAAATGTCTCTTTTTATATACATGTAAAACTAGACTCCCTGAGGAAGGCGTAACAAACGCCGAAACGCGTAGGAGTATAATTTTAATAAATAAATGTAATAAATATTTATTAAAATGAACAACAACGGCCTTAAAACTCGCATTAGAAAACACAATAATTTAAATGATTTAGTTTATATTTAAATGCCGTAAAACGTTCGATCTGCAAAGTGATATATTACAGTGCAGTATGTAATTAATCCGGCAGATAAATAGTCATTTACTTGAAGTGTCGTATATCTTTTTGAATGCCTATTATGACTCCTCAGAATTCCTGGCAATCTACCGAATCTTAGCAGCCAGAACATACAACTGCACCTGCTGCCTGTTCACAAAATTCACTTGTGCCTCCGTTGTCAACGACAGTAGCTTTGTCTAAAAAGAAGAAGAAGAAGCAGAAGCAGCAGCAGAGAGGGGAAGAGACAAGATTTGTTGTGGGCCATAGCACAGGCCCCAATGTCCGATGTCTGGTGCTATGCCAACCTGTCTCACATTTCAAAATACATAATTAAGTATGCACAGCGAGTTTGTTAGATAAAAATCTTAAAAACCCTTAAAAAGCTTTAAGCGCCTAAGACACACACACACGCACACACGCACACTCACTTTATACGACACATATACCAAGCTGAGAGTAAAAAAAAACCCAAAAATAAAAGCGAAGCGGAGAGGGGCCATACTTGATGGATAACTTGATGAGTATCGGATAAGTTGTGGGGACTTTGTAGCACAGCATAAATGTGAGGCGCGTATACATAAAATAGTCGAAAGGCAGCGGCAATAACAAATAACAAACAACAATAACAATAACAACAAAGACACGTAGTCAATGTATGATACGAAAACACTTTGGCGACAATCATGGGAAAGATTTGGTTTGGTTTTGGCCTGGTCTTCGCTCTGGCTATCATTTGAAGCCATTAAACGAACGGCCCAAGAGGTCAGAGCGATAACGAGCGAAAGCTAAGGTGGTTCAGGTGGTGCAGGTGGTGCTGGTGTTGGTGTTGTGCTCTAACATCGTTTAACGAACTCGATTTGTAACAGAGCTTTCACATATGTGTGTCTCCAAATTGAAAACCGAAAACTAGAAACCAAAAACTTTAAAAAAAAACTTGACCAGCCAATCAGTTAAAAGTTATAACGAAAATTAACCGAAATCAATAAAGTTCCCAATGCCAAATGAAACAGAGCGCTAGCAAGGGAGACAGAGACAAGAAGAAACTTAATTAAAAGGTCGCTGTTAATGTTGTTAATTTGAAAATATTGTCAAAGGAAACGGCTTACACACAACAACAACACGAAATCAATGTTGTACAAAAGATTCAGCGTTATAAAATCGTAGAGAAACGCCATAAAAAACAGCAGCCGGCGCAGCTAATTTTTATGGGGCCCGCATTTCAGGCTGCGCTGACAGACATCTCGGCGGGATCTGGCCGAGCGGACACTCCAATCAAGCCTACAAGTTGTCATACCATATAAATAAAACTTAAACAAAACCATACACACACACAAACACACACTCACACACACTTCAAATTAACAAAAAAAACATAAGTTAGCTCTTTGCATGTGACAACAAGTTCGTTGCCTAAGTCTTTTGTTTCACATTCAAGTCGCTCTAAATAACAAATATTTTTGCTTGCGTTTTTCAAGTCAATAATTTCACGCTCAGCCTGACCAATAACAAGTTCGTTGCCTAAGTCTTTTATATATTGTATGTATATTAAAGCAACATTTTGTATATTTAATCCAATTTTATTACTTAATTTTCAAAATGTGAACAATCTAATTAATAGATAATAAATAATTCAGAACTATTGACAATTATATGGAGTTCTTGCATATTTTATGCATTGTATTTTATTTATAGAAAAGAGGAACTATATTTGTATTATTCTTAACAAGTTTTAAATAGCCACAATCTTCCTGTCAGTCTAACTCTATTAAATAATACAAAATTATTGAAAAGTAAAATAATAAAAAAAAAAAAAAAAAAAAAAAAAAAAAAATTTAAAAAATAAAAAAAATAAAAAAAAAAAAAAAAAAAAAAAAAAAAAAAAAAAAAAAAAAAAAAAAAAAAAATAAAAAAAAAAAAAAAAAAGAAAAAAAAAGAAAAGAAAAAAAGAAAGGAAAAAAAGTGACAGACAATTTTTACAACCACCATATTTTTTTATCTTTTTTTAAAATTAGTATATATTGTATGAATAATCTTTATATATACATTGTATATTGTTGTTGCTATTGTTTTCAGTCAAATTTCTTCTGATAGCACCCATTTTTACATAACTTTTCCAATTACACACCATAAATACTTGAATAAATATAATTTAAACTCAAAAATATATATACTTTTTTTTGATAAACT
The DNA here is from genome assembly GCA_037075165.1 of Hirtodrosophila histrioides. NCBI lineage: Eukaryota > Metazoa > Arthropoda > Insecta > Diptera > Drosophilidae > Hirtodrosophila > Hirtodrosophila histrioides. The sequence goes on along the minus strand of JBAMCL010000365.1, from coordinate 499,999 downwards.
TTTATTTATTTTTATATGCTGCGTGTTATTTAAAAAACTTTCATAAATATCTCGGGTTAAAGAGCAGATAAACGCAGGGATCTAAAAGTGTATTATAAACGTCAGAATGATAATACACTTTTAGATCCCTGCGTTTATCTGCTCTTTAACCCGAGATATTTATGAAAGTTTTGGCAAGCCTTTACCAGATTGAACAAAGCTTAGGTAAATTTCAATAACCTTCCTGCAGGCCTCCTACCAAAAATCCAATTATCCGTAGTACTTATATTGTGTTTTCTTCCTAATTTTTGGGGCAACATACAACGCACACAAATGGCGTCTACTTAATGCGGCAATGGCCTTAAGAAAATTTCACTGAATTTTCAATGGGACGACAACGATTTCCTCAATCAAAACGAAGGCATTGAAAACAACTCCGACAAACTTGAAATACACAATAATGTAATACTTAATAATAATGCATATAATGCATATTAAGAGAAAAGAGTGCCAACAACAACAAAAGGGTACGGGCAGGGGGCGGGCAATTGCTGCGTGGCCTCCGTTGGGTTTTTGGTACGCCCGAATGGCGTTGCACGCACACACACACACACACACACCAACACACGCACAGCCAATGTAACTTCAACCTTCAATTGTAGTTGGTGTTGTTGTTGTTGTTGTTGTTGTTGGTTGTGCCGCTGCCTGTCACGAAACGTTATTCGTGCGGCCATGCGAGTTCACTGACTGCCTCCCAAGTGCGCCTGTGTGTGTGTGTGTGTGTATTTTGGTGCTTTTGTATATTGTTGTTGCTGTTGGCCATTCGCTTTGTTTTCATTGCTCTTTACCACAGCAACAACAACAACAACAACTACAACTAACCATGGCGGCCATATTAACATGCCTCCGAGTACAGTTTGCACCTGCAGCTAACTCAAAATCGTTAAACTTTAACGACAAAGATTCTATTGTCGACACTGCACGTGATTCGATCACAGACCAATTAGACAATCCGCTCACGAACGCACTCTACAAGAACAGACAAGCAAACAAGCCAAAAGACATAGAAATAGAAATAAACTGGGGAGAGCAATTGTCATAAGACTTTAAAGAGTTCTCCCCTGGGTTTCACCCACAGACAAAAATTTCCATCTATGCGAGTGCTAATTGACTACGAACACAATAATATCTATCTTCTTTTTTGGCAATAATAATAATAATATTTGGCAGTCAACAACAACAACAATGACTCATTCAAACACAATTCTGAATTCCGATCGAAGCTTACGGTTTCGTAATTGATAGCTGTTCTGAATTCCGCCAAAACGATAATCACATCTGCAGCATCAAAACTAATTAACAAAAATGATAACATTGCTTAATTATTATAATTATTATTCATCAGCGTTTTATGTTATTAATTGTAGTGTTTAGAGTTTGATTATATTTACAGTAAAAACTTATAATATCCAACAATTTTAGCTGTTCCGAATTTCTATGGGAAAATTATAATCCACTTTGATTTCTTACTCCCTGTACTCATAAAATGGGTAAAAAGCAGGTATTGGATTTGTGGAAAAGTATGTAACAGGCAGAAGGAGACGTCTACGATCCTACAAGGTATATATATTCTTGATCAGTATCAAAAGAGATTTCGATTTGGCCATGTCCGTATGTCTGTCCGAGATATTCCCCCCCATTCCCCCACTATTCGATAAAAACCGTTTTACACTAAAAAATTTTAAGATATAGATTTGGAGTTTTGCATGTATAATACTTTAGTCACTCTCAATCTACTGTCCAAATTTCAGATCAGTCAGCTAATAAGCACGGGAGTTATTCAACAAACAAGATGCAGCAAGGGGAAGAAGCACAGGCGCAACTTAAAATGCCTCGCTTACGCTGTGGCTCGTGTATGTGCGGCTTAATGTATGTGTGAGTGCATGTGTAAGTGGACGAAGATGTGATTGAAAGTTTAAACATGGGTACAGAGAGTTTCGTAGTCGTGAATACTCGACTAGAGCATTCATAGTTCTTTTAAATATTCTCGACGATAAACTTAATTAGTTAAAAGCTTAAGATCTGATCTATATCATTTTATTCAGTAAACACATAAAATATACAGGAAAAACTTAGCTGTTCCGTATTTCTTTTTATTCTGTAGAAAATTATAATCCACACTGATTTTTTTTAAATATTCTCGAAGATTGGTTTAATATTTAATAAAAAGCTTAGCATCTATGTAATTTGATTCAAGACTTGTGTCTCAAAACCGTTTATTTTCTATATATAAAGCTGTACTTCTTTTTTTGTGGTGGAACTATATAAAAGTTCTCCCTTTCTTTCATTTCAGCGCTCTGCAGACCATTTAACAATCATTTTTGGCACTTTAAATTGATCAGTTAGTAATCCTTTTTCTTTTAATTAAAAACCAAAACTATTTAGGTCGAAATTCGAAATACATAAAGCGTTTAAAATTGAATTTAAAATGATTACCTTTTAAAAACACTTGCGGAATTCGGAACAGACCTGATTATTTATTTATTGAAGGCAGCAAATATTTCGCATGCCTATTGATTTCGACTATACCACTTCCCGCTCCCACCCCCACTCTCCCCCTGTGTCTGTTTCATTGCTTTAAATGTTTAAATATAGTAATCAGCAAAAGAAAAGCTCGAAGAAACATGAGGCGCGTTGTTGTTTAATTGCTGTGCCACATGCAACTGCTGGGCAGACGCGAGGTGTGTGAGAAAAGTGCACTCCGTGTTGTTATTGTTATTAATGTTTTTATTGTTGTTGTTGCCGACGCGCAATTAAAAATAATATATGTATGTACCGATGTGGTATGGATGGTATGGATTTGCCGCACAACACTCACACAGTAAATTCATTAGTTATTGTCTAATTGGCGCATATAACGAAAGCATTGCAAATGTTGCCAACGTATTGAAAATCTATGGAATACAGCTCAAAACTACACTTTTCACGGAACTTCCACAGCCCGAAATGGAAAGCAATGTTATGATTTATTTTACTATTATTTTGTAATTCGGTTTTAATTTTAGTTACTACGTTTAATTTGTTAAGTTAAATAAATAAAATATATATTTAGTCAAGCATAGATTAAACTAATTAAAGCTTAGAGTGTTTACTATGCGGAAAGTGTTTTATTTCAAGATTTTTCCTTCAGACAAACGATATAGGTACTCTAGATTAGTGATGTAAAAACATCGATGTTTTCCATACAAAACATCGATGTTCTTCGATGTTTTCCATAAAAAACAGCGATGTTTTTACATCACTACTCTAGATCCGGCCAAGATCCTTGCATTCATGCAAGAGATAGGGTTGATGAGTGAGCTTTAGGCTTAGAAGGGGGCACAATAGATCTCATAGGTCGCAGTGCAACGCCCCCCATCACTAATAATAATAATAAAGATTTTTAAAGATTATTTGATTATTATTTTATTATTTGCCTTAAATGATTTTTGCACCAAAAATATTTCTACATATTATCCACAAATTTTTGATGCAGTTCTGTCAGGAATCTCAACATTAGTGTGTATGTCAAATTTGGTGACTATAGCTTTAAAAATGTCGAAGATACAGGATTTCCCCAAATTGTGGGGTGGAGGTGGGGGGCGATCTTGACATTTTATAAATTGAGGATATACACGAACATGTGTACCAAGTTTGGTTGCTCTAGCTTCAAGGGTGTGGAAAAATTGCGTTCATATGGAGAGGCGGATAGACGGACATTTCGCCAACCCAATATACTCCTTTTTCTCTTCGGGAACAGAGTATAAAAACTCTTACGAGTTGTTTATAAAATCGTGTACTTTATCACACAACCTAAACACCTAAACATTCATTTAAATTTAATTACAATAAAATAAAAGTCTATATTTTTACCTGAACTTATATATTTCATCCCAAACTACTTAGCTGAAGGCTCCGATGCTATTGCATTAAAAATAATACCCCAGTACCTTATCATTTTAATTTGTTAGTAATATTGTAATAAATAAATACATCAAATCGTGTACTCCTTCTTTGAAAGTAGACTGTATTGCAGACTAAATATTAAATATTAAATTTTACATATTTTATTTAAATTTATGTCTTGATTTATTTGATAGTTCCTAAACCTACAAGCTAATATATCAAATTTGGCATTAGCTTCAACGTTTTTTGTTATAAATCAATATCGAACCAGTAAGAGCATCAATATAATGACAAAAAGGTTGCTACCCCTTTAAATTTGTAGTAAATAGCGTTGTAAAAGGATTTCCTAAACTATGTATGATAATAGCTTGCCCGTACTCTCGATATCGAGTGCAATAACTTAAAGATGTATCCAATTGACTATTGTATATTAGAGAGCGCCAACTCATCAGACTTTCCATAAAATCAACGTCTGGATTATTGCTGGGAGATTGAATTGATTTACAACTTCCTTTGCTGAGCATTACGGCCTGTCTCCCAGCTGCAACCCAGGCCCAACGCTACCCACAATCAATTAATTGACGCCAGAGACGGTTGTTGTAGTTGCCAGCATGCCATTTTATGATCAGCACTATAAAAAGAAAGAAATTCCCCCCGCACTTGTCGACTTTACGAGGCCTTATCCATTCGGATACGGATTCCGGATTCAGAGGTGGCACTGCCACTGGGACTATGGCCATAAAGAGGCGCTGCAACAAATTGAGGGCCGTGCAACTGTGCGCTCACAAATCTTATCCGGCAGATCGGCTAGATAATGTCAGGGACCCCGGTTCGAGACAACGACGCTCAAGTGTTAATCTCTTGCTTAATGTGCGAAAACTGTGCAAACATTGTTGAGATAACTGAGAGACTGAGACACTGAAAAGACTTAAGGCAATGAAATGAATTTTATATTCAATTTAGTCTGCATAAAATCAAAGATGCTACGCTCAAGTTGGACAGTTTTTATGGTACAGGTTGTCCCTAATTAATATGCATGAACTCAAACTGAAAACTTCCTTTCTGATGGCTACTTGTGCACGTTTCGTGTGGCATCCAATCGCGTTGATCCGATCTTAGCTTATACTTTGAGCAATTTTTATGATCACTTCTTTCTGCTGGTGCTGGAAGGAGGCGTCACGCATTTAGAACTCAATTAAGAAGCGGAAGTGTGAGTGTGCGTGTGTGTGCGTGTGTTGTGTGTGTGTGTGCGATTAGCCAATTCAAAACGCAACTGTACACGCCCTTGACAGACATTCCAGCGGCATAAATCAGCCAGTTTGAGCCAGACATATCTCAATAATAGCTGCAATTGTTGTCAATTTGCCACGAACAAAATCAGGCGCGAAAATGCAGACATAATTTTTGTTTTGTCTGGCTTCGCCCCTGTTTTGTGGGCTAACACACCTTGACAATTGCCTGAATTTAAATTGTTATAAAAATAGAATTTGTCCCAAAACACGCGCCACGCCGCGCTGCGCCACGCAAAAAGCCAGCTCAACAATGCAGTCAGCCGGCAAGTTCGTGTCTTAAGTCTTTCGTTTTTCAACGTTCTTTTTTTCTGCTTTTTTTTTTTTGGGCGACAATGAAAGCTAGCGCTGCACTTTAGTAAGCCCATCCCCTTTGCCCCGCACCCAGGCCCGCCGTCTGGTGTCTGCACATGCAAAATGCCATTAACAATTTGCGCACATAGCGCCAACAACAACAACAACAATAAAAGCTTAAGTAAAAAGACTTAAAATGATAAAATGTGTACCACGCACAACGCACAAAACTCTCAGCGCGGCATTTTTGTATTCATTCGTCTACAAACATATTGTGTACAAGAGTTTTGAATTTATTTATGTCGGTAATTATTTTATTTATATTGTCATTGCACACACACACACTCACACACACACTGGGCACACTCAGATTTTGCATTGCCATATCGCAGCCTGATTTCGTAGTCAAAATATGTTTCCAACTTATGATATGCTCCTCGCTTCTGTGGCGGCTGGAGCTACTGGTTTTAATGCCACGACATGACACACACAGCTGGAAGGGGGGCACAGGCGGTTGAGGGGTAACAGTTAGTGCCGGCACGTAACTATGGTTATTATGGGGTAAATATAGCGGAATTTCTCACGCTGTACAATCGAAAGATCTGGGAATAATTTAAGATTATTTAGATGGCGCTTTAAACTTATCTAAATTTCTTCAGTTATTTTTAATTTTTAATTTTTATTTTTTTTTATTTAATAGTAAGTTGGCTTAGTTTAAACTATGGCCAACCTAGCAATAAATAGCACTGGCTGCTTAGGCCTTCGGCTATGTACATGTCTTAAGATTGGGTGGATAGATATTATTAAAAAGTGTTACTTAAAATTAATGTGAGTTAAAGTGTTTAGAATATATCATAGATGTATGTATGTCTTAAGGCTAGGTGGTATAATAAAGGATATATGTAACAAATGAGTATTTGGAGGAGATATTATAACAAGGTGTTACTTAAAATTAATTTGATTAAATTAAGTGATAAATGTTGCTTAATTTAAGGAAAGAGATAATTCTTGTTATGTGTTGTTGTGTTAATTTTAAATGTATATAATTAACCCAACTAATTCTTTTATTTTAGTTTAAGTAGTAAGTATATTTTAAGTTGAATTTAAGTTAAACACAAAGAACAAGTGAGGACAGGGACAGGCACGAGGACCAAGACGGGACTTGTTTCCAAAAGAGTTTTGGGCGTACTCTGCAGTTCGACCTACTTTATTCTAGACACTTTCAGTTTTAGTTTCTTTATAATCTTTATGATATATATTATATATCCTTCTCTATACTTTTTAGTTTCATTCTTGATTGTCTGTTTCTATAGGTTTTATATATTTCTCCTACTAAACTATACTCTAGCTTCGTTTTTTGAAGGTTCTTTCAATTTCAATCACATTGGTTTTCTCATATTATTTTCCTTTCATCATACTCTATTTTCTAAAAAGGTTTCAATGCTTCTCTATTTAATTTAAATATTTTTTTTATTAAATCTAAAGCTATATTTACAGGTTTTTGCATCAATTTTCTTCATTTTGTTGGGTTTTTAATGATAATTAATTTTTCATTACGATAAAAACTATTTTATTATAATTTTCTGTAATTTTACTTATTTATTTACAAAACTAAATTTAGTATATTAAACTTAACTTAACTAAACTTTATAAATTCATAACGAATACTAATATTTAGGCCTACGACTCGGCTGCAATTTTAAGAACCTTCCTTTTGTAACTTACTTACTAATTTACTAACCAATACTATCTTTGTGTATATAGTATAATCTGGTAAATTGGTAGTAAACAGGGAGATTTTTGTTGTCTCAAACGTTTTCATCCAGTCGACCTTCGGGAAAGATTTTTATAACTTTCATTTATATTTTATTTTGTCTTTCTAAATTACCATAAGTTTTGCGAATTGCTATAATTATTATTATTTTCCACATTCCTAGGCTTAAAACTACATAACGCCTAATCTTTAGCAGCAATAATGGATTTATAGCTTTCATAAGGCTGATTACTATTATAAATAAATAGTTATAAAAAAAAAAAAAAGTATAATCTGGTTTATATAATATCTGTATGTTTAAAATGAGTTTTATATTTAATGTTTTCTGGCTTTGACTGGCATCCGTAGCACCCTTAATATTCACCTTAGCCTAACCACAATTGCAGCTGAATCTGGCCAAAAGCAAGCCAGAGGGAAGCCTTGCCTGCATTGACGCCTCCACAGATGTCATCAACAACGGATGACAGACAACGGACGACGCTGACGTCGACAACAACAACAACAACAAGAGCAACAACAAGAAGAACAAGCACAGAGCACAACCACGTCTTGCTACTGTCACCAAATAATACCCAGCAGCAGCAGCTAAATCAGCACCACCTCCAGGCACCGCTGGCAGTGGGTAAACCACACAACAGTAGCCCGGATTCGGGCTCGGGCTTGGGCTCGAGCTGGGGCTTGGACTCGAGCTGGGGCTCGGGCTCCGGCTCGAGTTGGGGCCCAACAACAAATACATTTTTGAAGCGAAACGCCAAAAAAAAAAAAAACATCGCATTTCAAATTCAAAACGCGATTTTTGCCGAGGTTAAACTATTTTATCATTGTCACAAACGGAATTTTTCACCAGCAATCACCTCCAACCGCCGTCCACCTGCCAGCCCCTTTGTGCCACACACACACCCGCCCGTCCCCCGCCCCTGCAACTCTCTGGCAGTGGCCACCATTTGGCGATGCGTGCGAAAACGCAGCAGCAACCACAACAACAACAACAAAGCGATCGCTGTACGTTTTAGGGCGTTTTCTGGCCACGGTTTTCTTCTGGCCTCCTCATAAGTTTTGCGTACGCAGACAAAGCTCAAAAGCTGCGACGGATGCGAAGAGAGCAACATTCGGGGGGTGCGCTGGCAAAGACGAAGTGGGACTTGGTTTATATCTCTTCATTTGCTGGCCCGTCCAGTTATTTATTGTATTTTACGTAGCTGCTGTTGTTGTTGTTGCTGTTGTTGTTGCTGCTGCTGCTGCCGTGTGTTGCTGTTTAATTGAAGGCCAAGAGCTGCCGCATTGCTGCATGCATGGCAAGCATGTCCTGGTTGCAATCGCAGCTGATGGCCACTGGCCAGACATGCCCTTATTTGCGCTGCCAGCCAAAACGGCCAGTGCATAAATTATATGAACAGCATTTTTAAATACCCTTGACACAGCTCAAATATCTATAACTTTGTTATTAACTTTGCAACACCCCAAAGGGCACACAATTCCAAAATTATAGCTTGGTTACGTCTTAAATTCAAACTGATTCCTGATTATTTAAAAATTTTGAGAGCACTTAGATTCAAGCTGAGGAACTATCGATAGTGCCAGCACTACATTGCATACTATCGATAGTTTCAAGAATCTTGAGAAATTATGCTAATTGTTAACCCATAAAAGGAACAAGGTTACCTTACCAGTTTGGAATGTGAATAATAATATTAAGATATACAGCTTCATGTTAATTCAAAGAATTGGTCTGATTATACAGAGATTTATTGACATATCCACATAGTTTCGATAGTATCGATAATAAAATATCGAGGGTTTTTTACTAAAGAAATGACAAATTAAACGCACAAGTTATCGATAATATTCAAAGACAAGACTGTCGATACCAGGTGTGTCTTCATGGGGTTATTGTACACAATTTTTTTCCCTACCTTGTCATGTCTTCAATCTATCTATATATATAAAAGTGAATGTCTGTCTGTATGTTCGCGATAAACTTGAAAACCGTTTAAAGGATCTTGATGAAATCTTTTATAATATATTCCTTGAAGTCTATAGTCTATAGCTATAGTTTGTTGTGTCATCACCACCCCCACACAACCACCCACTCATAAACGAAAAATGATAATATTCATGAGTATAATTTTACATTAAATAAAAACTATAATATCCACGAGTGTTAGTGTGTGTAAGTGTGTGGGGAAGAAAGTTTCATAGCAATTTTTTCACCGTGCCCTCGATCGACAATAATAAATATTTAAAAGAATCAAAATTTAAATAAATATAGTTAGGAAATGCGAGCAACGCCGCGGGTATAAGCTAGTTAACTATAATTTTGATTAAAAGATCTACATATATACTTAGGCAGGAAATGCTATGAAGTCTAGACTTGTTATTGTAATTTATATAATGGCACACCTAATTATTTTACTGTGAATAAATGAAAACAAAATTGAAAACAATACTAGGTGTTTTTATTGTTGTGAATTTTGCATATTAATTTTACTTGTGCACTACCACCCTTTAAACTAGATTAAGCTAGTTGTACATAGTAATTTATTAATTATTAATTAACATTTTTTAAATAGATTAAACTAAATTATCATTTAAAGGTTTTCTTTCCCATTTTCCTTTGTAATCTATATTAATTATTTTTTAAACATAGCAAATTCATTAAGTAAACTAAAGAAATGTTATTGTTGAAAAGCAAATCGCTAAAACTCGGAAAAATACTACAAATTAAAATTTAGCATTAAATAAAACATTGTACTTTAGAGGGGAAATAAAAGCAAATTAAAATATAAAAATATTACATAGTTAGGAAGTGCCTAATGGTCTCCAGAGTCGTCTTTAATATATATATTATTAAGATTTAATTATACAATAATAAGTTTTATCAAAGAGCATCAATATTTCGATGCGATAAAGTATAGTGTAGTGTTTTTTTTTTGGCATTGGTTTTTGATTTTAACCTGAATGACTGTTCTCATGTACAGGATATATACATAAAGATAACCAAATATACACATATATACATATGTGTATTTATATGGTATATATAGTGTACGGACTGTGCACAACTTGCGCAATGCCCGATGCCCACTTAGAATATGTAGCAATTGTTTTGACATCCATAAAACATGCGCTCGATTGGCCTCTTTAGGCAACGTCGCTCTAGATCATGCAAATCGCATCCGAAATCAATTAAAATTCAACAGCCAGGCGATAATCAAACTTGGAACCAGCAAACCAACTGAGCTCCCTGGCGGTGCCAAATATGTCGTCGATGCCACAGAGAAGGGGCAGGCAGACAGCCAGACAGCCAGCCAGCCAGCAGCTTTGATAACAATCTGGGTACTGACACTTATATAAGCAGTCAGCATCCGTATTGAGCCGACCCGAGTGACAGACATCGATCAACGATGCGACCAGCGACATTAACGCTGAATATATTGTCATAAATTACACGATAGATCGCAGCTATCGCTCTCCGCCCGCCCGCGTACCCCACCTCCGTCAAGTTGGCACCTTCAGGCCCTTTTGCTATCGATCACCAGCAAAGATGCTTGTATATGTTGTTCCCTGGGTCGTTTGTTAAACGATAAGCCCAAAAGTCATCGGCATTTAAACCATAAGCAGTCGTCGCAACACCCCAAAGACACAGCCCAACCACATTCACACACAAACTCCACATCCAATCCTCATCCTCATCCTCATCCTCATCCCCATCCCCAGAGCACTGGAGATACGCATCAACGTTTGGCTAAACGCTATCCAGTTTGGGTTTTTCTTTCATTTTCTTTTTTCAGCGAGTTTTTGTATCATGTTGCACAGTGTGGCTGCAGTTGCCCCCCACACCCTTCGCGCCACAGATCGATATGTTAAAAACTGCGATTAAATGCGTCAAGCGACTGTTGCGGCTGCGACGCCAACTGCGACTGCGACTGCGACTGCAAGTTGTGACAAACTTTGATTGACATGGCTTTTGTATGTTGGCAACAGCAGTGGATCGGATTGCAAAGAACAGCACTCAAGATGCGACAATAACAACTGAGAATGCTCTGGCTCTGTGCTGGGAGCAGAGGGAACATGAAGGGGAGCGGTGCTGGGGATGAGGCAATTGTTGCAGCTGTACGAAAAAATAGATCCTATCAGCGTACTGTCGAGTAACTGGCAGCCCCATCCTCAGCTCTAATTCAACACAATATTATGTACATTTATGGTAAGTAAGCATTAGAATTGGAAAACTATCGAAGAACCCATCGATTTTTGAAAAATTACTATTTAATTACTGGTAATTCATAACTCTCCTCGTTTCAAACGTACCTTCCAGACTTTCACAGTCTATAACTTTGTCAAAAGCGAACCAATTTCTTTGCGGAATGCATTTTTGATCATGGCTTAAGCTTTAGATTCATTTGGCATTTCAATATCCCTGAACTCATATTTCGTCATTTTATCATGCCTCTTAAATATGTACCTAACCTCAATTCAAATTCCTTCCAGACTTTCACAGTCCATAACTTTGTAAATACTGAACCGATTTCTTTGCGGAATACCTTTTTGGTCGTGGTTTCACCTCCAGATTGGTTTCGGTATTCAAATTTATTCATATCTTTGAATTAATTTTACGTTCATTTTGCAAGTCTTAACTTTATCGAAAATGTTCTTTCTAGACCAAATGTTCTTTCTTTCCAACCTACCTAACTTTGTCAAACCCGAAGAGATTTCTTTGCAAAATGCAGTTTTGACTATGGTTATATCTCTAGATTGTTTTCAATTTTATTCATATCTCTGAATTCATATTTCGGCTACTTGTCATGTCCCTTAAATATGTACCTAACCTCAATTGAAATATTCCTTATAGACTTCCACAGTCCATAGCTTTGTGAAAACTGAACCGATTTCTTTGCGGAATACCTTTTTGGTTATGGTTTGATCTCTAGATCGCTTTGGAATTTCAATTTTATTCGTATCTCTGAATTCATATTTCGGCTATTACTTATTTCTATTAACTTTTTATTGGCACTTGAGCACAAGATAAATAATCAAATGTTGCTTAAGAATTACCCTCAAAATGTATATACAAACTTCCATTTATATAGGTAATATTGCTCTAGAAAGTATGCTATATACAAATGGCAAACATTTTTAACATATACCCCAACATCCCTACATAACTCACTATATTTAAATAGTTAAATTTAGCCTAAAGATCATTTTTCTAAATCACTAAAAACAGTTCTTTCATTAGCATTTGTATTAGTATCTGTATATCTGATATAATCCATATATTTACATACGACTAATGCCTTTTATCTTTGCTTTTAATAAGTTATTAACATAATCATATTCTAACATTAATTTGTGAAACAAACACTTTAATGTGTTTGCAAAATAGAAACACCTTAAGCTTTGAAGTCCGTGTAATATATTTGTATAAATATTTATATGTATAAGTAGATTAGCATTAGAACGTCAGTAACTAATTAGTTAAGTATCTTTGTTTCAACTCAGAAATGAATGTTCTACAAATCAAATGAAATAAATTTGAAAATTGCGACATTAATGCGCTATTTAGTAAATGGAATGCAGTTTATTAAGCTCTCAAAAGTCTATAAAAACCAAACAATCTATATATCTGCATACGGCTAAGCCGCAGCAAATCTATGCAAAGTATTCATATCATAAATATTTTAATTTAATGCACAGATCGAAAATCGAGAAGACAACAACAATAAGAACAACAACAGCAACCAAGAAGACGACAAACAAAAGCAAACTTGGCAGGCATAAAAGTCGTGATACTAACAAATTTCATTAATGTACAACAGCGACAACAAGTTGCAGGCACGTTGGGGCAACTCGCTCGATGGCATCCTCCAGGTCCAGATCCTCAGCAAACTCTGGCGATTCCATTCATAAAACGGTCACAAAAGCTTGGCAAGACTGAAAGGGGCTGCGAGTGGGTTTTGGGGCATGCAACAAACACTAAGCGCATTGCATGATTTTGCATAATTTTATGTAAATTTCGAAGGCGTCTCGAGACTTGGCAGCGAGTCGAATCCGCGCAGGCGCAGCAGCGGCAGCAACATCAGCAGCAGACGAGGCGGGGGCGTGGCAACGACATGATATATGCCACATGATGACCACGACTAAGCAGCCAATGCGGCAAACAGTAGCAATTGCTTTTGTTGTACAAGGACACGATTATGCACAGGATTCGCCACATAGAGCCCGAGAGAGCGTACGAGAGAAAAGGGAGGATTCAATTTATGCAAAGTTCAAAACGTGGCTCAGTTTCTGAAACAAAAGCAGCGCGCGCATTTTGATTTTTTAAACAATTTTTTTTCGTCAACAAAAATAATACGAAAAACTCTTTCAATGCGAAGGAAAACATATGACAATGACATCGAATTTATGTGCAGCCAAATGGCACAAAATATTGTTTAGGGCATATCGAAACAGGCAACAGTTCCGAGTAAAACGGGCAGACAGCCAAAGGCAACAGGCTCAAGCCGCTGCAGCCCCCACACGGATCCGTCAGCACAGTGGAACTAATGCTATGAAAACCAGTTCAAAACAAAGCTCAATATAACAAATAAACAATTTAATATAACTATTATCCAAAATGTGTCTTTAAAGCTGAAAGTGAAATGTACAGAAAAGAAAAACTTGAATTTAGTATAAACTTGAAATATAGTTTAGGCATTTAAGAAAAATTATTCTTTTCTTTTGATAAGTAAGTAACACTGAGATGATTACTCTTAAAGAACTACCTCCTTTGACAAATAGTAATGAAAAAGAGCGGAAAATACCATCAGAGCTTTGGCAAGGCGAAGTAATTTGCATTAATTTAAACAATTCTTTGCTAAAAGCTTTAATGTGCTTTGGAAGCACATCACTCAATCAACAATTTGTTAACAAAGACCTAACATTTTTCTTTAAATTTGCAACATCAAATTGATTAATTTTAAACCCAGATAACTACTTGAGAAACCTGAAAAGCATTCATCCGAAGAACAATAGCTTTAGAATCAACAAAAAAAACAACATAACATATAAAAGCACTAACTGGTCCTAAGAAATGTGAGCAAGTTTATATAATAGTAAAAAGAACATTGTATCTTGTATAAATTAAAGGAAATTCTTAATATATTTCGATAAAACTTAAACTTAAACAAGACATCTAAGCACTAAAAGCCATGTACTTTGTAGGTCTAACTTAAGATTAAAGATTGTTTTAAAGGAATCCTTCTTCATTATATATATCGTTTTAATATAAGCGCGTTTTATTATAACATTGTTTAAAAACAAATGGGACTGGCTTTGACGGTGAATATATATCTAATTATGAGAATTCTCCGATTTTACCAGCTCCTAGATTATAACCTCAAGCTGTGAGTTTGGAACAATCTTTCTTAAACTAGAAATAAAGCTGGGAATTCCAATTTAGTCAACAATAATTTGATCTCTTCCTCAATGAAACAGCGCTAATATAATAAGCATTAAGTTTGGCAATGTTATTTAAATATTCCTCCCTAAATATACTGAAGCAAACCTGTAATTAATCCATATTGCTTTCTATTTTATTGCGACGTTTCACGTTTAATGGACTTTGCATAAATGTAGAATATGTATTGTAATCTGTGTGTTTTTTGTTTGTATAATAAATACGTTTCGTATGCTTATTAGTAAAGAAACTCTCTTGTAAGCTTCTGGAGGAGCTACAAATATAGTTGAAACTAGTGTGCAGCTTGAGCCTGAGGGGAAGGATGTCTGTTCCTTGAATCGCAGTTGCCTGCGGCTCAGTTTTGTTGCTGTTTTGCTGTTGCTGTTTGTGAGGCTGCACGTCAACGTCAAGTTGGACGACGAGTTGTGCCTCTGCCGGCAGAGTGAGCCACAGGCTGAGCCTCAGCTTCAGCTTCAGCCTCTAATCAGATTCAGATGTCGTCGAAAAATGCGCGACGCGCTGGCCATTTTAGCCCTGGACAGGCGGCCGGCCGGTTGTTGGCCGCGTAACACGGTAGTTGAGGTAGCTGCAACTGGAGTTTGGAGTTTGGAGTTGCAGCAACAGGAGAAGAAGAATGACGAAGTCATAGCCGCGATGCGTCAATTTTAGATTCAACAAAAATGATTGCAATGCATGTTGCAGGCTGCCCAGGAACAGTAACAGAAACGGCGGCAGCAACGAAGGGGCGGTGTCAGAGGCACAACCAGTTTGGCCAGCTCAGCCAGGGAGAGTCAGCCAGGAGGCAGTCAGTTGGCAGTCGTCTGTCAGGGCAACTTGTGAAATGCCAATTTATTCGTTAGCAAATATTGCATCTGATAGAACAACAACAGTGGACCCCTTGCAACTGACTCCGACTCTGACTCTGACTCTCGCTGTGGCAGTGGCTGCAGCAGTGTCTGTGATTTGAGTGCCAGTGCAACATATGCAGACATGACTGCCAGGACACAAAAGCGCAGGGTTTGCTGGCTGAAAGGTAACTGCAGACTCTGTCTACCCTGGCTACTGAATCATGTGTAAAAATCTTAAGTGCAAACAATTGTACGCGTTTATCGTGTCTCTGGGGCGACGACCACCATTGAAGCTGAAAGTTAAAGCTGAAGTTGAAGCAGAAGCAACCACATTCAAAGCAGTCTGCAGTCTGCAGTCAGAGATTCCGTTTAATTAAGCGCGCTTTTGTGAAAATTGGTTTAAGCATTTTTTGGAAAGCCCTTAAGGTAGGCACAAACTCACTTACAGTGAGTGGCAGTACCCAACCAACCAATTCTTTGGATCGATCGCTTTGCCAAAATATAATATCCATCAAATTGATCAAAGCTAATAAATCATAAAATGCCACAACATATACAACAAAATTCAACATTGAGCTTAAGCAAAAGATGCCCAGCTTTTACTGGAAATTGCCCGCAGAGGGGCCAGGCTCTGAAATTAGTTTTGCGTTGCGTCCGTTATGACGACGCACGTAGCCCCAATGCTGACCCAATAATTATGCCCCTTCTGCCCAAGAAACCGAGAGTGAAACCCAAACCGAAGCCACCAACCAACCAACACACACAACAGCAACACGGCCAACGACTGGCATTCTATAAGATACATTTTTGAGGCCCGCGGCAAGCGACGAACATTTTTGCTTATCAGTTAGAGACAGCCTAAAGATTTCCATGTTAAAATACCCTAAAAGCAGGGCATCAAAACTGCTCCATAAGCTTAACCCACCTATCGATATCGATCATGGTTGTCAATACTAAAACTATCGATATTTGTTGCTAGAAATGTTTATTCTTTGAAGTACTAATATCAAAATTAAAGAATAACCGAAGGTCCTAGCAGTCAGCGCTATATTACACAAGTTAGATATAGTTTTAAATTCACCTAACTTTAATTAAACACAAGTTAGATATAGTTTTGAAATGTATCTAACTTTAATTAAACACACAAGTTAGATATAGTTTTTAAATGTATCTTACTTTTAATAAATATATACAACAAAATATGTAAAATTTAATGTTATTTTTAAAGGTTTTTATTTTTTTTTTAATTTCTTTATATATTTTTATTAAAAAAATAGTCTTCTACTTTTCTTGGCAGCTTCACACTGATTGTTTTTCTACTTCAATCTCAAAATAATAATAAAGCTTTCTTTTAAATTAATTACTATCTATCGAATTAGAAGACTCATCTCGCTTTTAAAACCTTTTAATTTTGCTGCAAAGTTAATTTAGGATAATTAAAAGATGAAGAAGACTTCCTCAGTAAATACTAATTAAGAACACTTTAAACATATCTAAAAATCTTTGTGGATCAGTTTCCTAAAGCCTGTATTCCTTCTCTGATCTCCTATCAAAGTTTAAGAATCTTTGTGGATCAGTTTCCTAAAGTATTCCTTCTCAGATCCCCATCAAAGTTTAAGAATCTTTGTGGATCAGTTTCCTAAAGTATTCCTTCTCTGATCTCCTATCAAAGCTTAAGAATCTTTGCCTATCAGTTTCCTAAAGCCTGTATTCCTTCTCTGATCTCCTATCAAAGTTTAAGAATCTTTGTGGATCAGTTTCCTAAAGTATTCCTTCTCAGATCCCCTATCAAAGTTTACGAAACTTTGTGGTTCAGTTTCCTAAAGTATTCCTTCTCTGATCCCCTATCAAAGCTTACGAATCTTTGTGGATCAGTTTCCTAAAGTATTCCTTCTCAGATCCCCTATCAAAGTTTACGAAACTTTGTGGTTCAGTTTCCTAAAGTATTCCTTCTCTGATCCCCTATCAAAGATTAAATTATAAATAGAGTATTCAATCAGCC
The DNA here is from genome assembly GCA_037075165.1 of Hirtodrosophila histrioides. NCBI lineage: Eukaryota > Metazoa > Arthropoda > Insecta > Diptera > Drosophilidae > Hirtodrosophila > Hirtodrosophila histrioides. The sequence continues at coordinate 482,433 of JBAMCL010000365.1, read as the reverse complement.
TTCAAACATTCAAAATAAATCTTCCAATATACTAGTTATTTCTCTTTTAACAAATGTCCAAAAATTGTTGGGCAAAAAAAAAGAAGAAATATTTGTATTATTTTGTTGTTCATAGCACGCGACACAGATATGGCAAGATCGAGAGAGGCAGATAATAGGAGGGATTGAGAGGCTCCAAAAGTAGAGGCCCCAGGGGCAAATGTCACACCGGGGCCATTTGTGCGTCTAGACATCTTCTATGCTCCAAAGCTGGATGCCAAACAAACTGAGACTTGACCGGGCTAATCAATTTTAAATGTGTTTTTGCGTGTCAATCGCTTGTTTGCGTGCCGACTTTTATTGATATGTTTAATTTGTGGTTGTTGTTGTTATTGTTGTTGTTGTTGCTGTGGATTTTAGTGGCTAGTGCTAGGCTGTGGCAAGGCATTTGTTAATAATTGGCCGCTTGCCTTGAGTTTTGATTGTTTTGAGTGAAATTCATTTGATTTATTGCACAAATTATGGAAAGTTTCTAAAGTGGCGCACGACGCGTCGCCCAAAAGGCCTTTAAGGCATTATGCAAGCCTTACAACAACAACAACAACAACAACAACAACAACAACAATACCAACACCAATAAAAACAATTACAACAAAATCTACTTTACACTTGTCGCTGACGCATTTTACAAATTTGGCACGCTTGACCATAAAAAATGGTCCGAGCCATGGCTTTAAAAAAAAGTGTGAAAACTGCAAATGGCGTCGCCTTGCTAAGATAGCCTGCCTGCCCCTTCGACCGCCTCTACACCTCCTGCAACCCCTCACGCTTCGTCATGCCCATAGCCATCTCTGGTTCTTGCCCCGTTTGGCACGGCATCGATTAGCATAGTTGTTGCCAGATACTTATACACACATATATAGATATTGGCATTGCCCGGCGTTGCCTGGCTAACTCTCAGGAATCTTAACCAGTTAATCATCGCAAATCATTCATTCAATCCAAAAGCTATAAGACACGATCTTTTATAGAGTTTTGAAAGCGAATTTAAAGCTTTTCAGACTAATATTAGAAAATTTCCCCATACAACCTTAGCCAACACACTTTCCATTCAGCGGAGAAGATATTCTACAATTGTTACATCAAGTATTACAAGATTTTTTACATTGATTATTGAAAATCAGTTTGAAGCCAATCGGATAAAAACGGTTCTTCGAATAATTTTCCGCTTTTGCGGGAGAAATCTTCCAAATCACCTCCTAGTGCTCATTTTCGTCCTAGAAAGGAAACTATTGTAAGAAATTCAGTTTGCTAGCTTAAACAGCGCAAACTTTTCGATTATTTTGAACTTAATCTGATTAAGAAAGTGTTTTGACTTCCCTTCTAAATAATTTTCCATTTTTGCGGGAGGAATCTTCCAAATCACGTCCTAGTGCTCATTTTCGTCCTAGAAATTAAACTATTGTAAGAAATTCAGTTTGCTAGCTTAAACAGCACATACTTTTTGATTAAATGGACTTTCCTTCTAAATAATTTTCCGCTTTTGCGGGAGGAATCTTCCAAATCACGTCCTAGTGCTCATTTTCGTTCTAGAAAGAAAACTATTGTAAGAAATTCAGTTTGCTAGCTTAAACAGCACATACTTTTTGATTATTTTGAACTTAATCTGATAAAGAAAGTGTTTTGACTTCCCTTCTAAATAATTTTCCGTTTTTGCGGAAGGAATCTTCCAAATCACGTCCTAGTGCTAATTTTCGTCATAGAAAGGAAACTATTGTAAGAAATTCAGTTTTCTAGCTTAAACAGCGCATACTTTTCGATTATATTGCACTCAATCTTCATTAACAATATTTTGACTTCCCTTCTAAATGAAGCGGGTGGGTTTATATTAGGAATCAGTCAGTTAGGTCTAGCTCTCTCAATATATATAAAAATATATGTGTAACATATATATGCCTTGACAACTGCATTAGGGCTAAGGGGCTAAGGGAGGAGGGGCGTGTCATCAGACAACTCGGCCACGCGCTGCAGCGGAAGTTCAACTCATTTGGCCAGCGTCTAACGGAAGGGATTTCTTTTTAAGCGCATCCTGGACACACGGCGAACGTTCGCTCCTTTTGCAGGACAACTTCATTGATATATGCTCATGTTTGACTATTTTTTTAGACGACTTCCTGTGCGTCTTTTGTTTGCGGCAAAATAGTAATAAATTTTCTTATACTCAGTTTTTTCAGGCCGGGTCTTATGAAGTTGTCACTCGCATAATTCTCATTTTAATCATCACACGCTACCAGCTTTCATTGGGGCTATAAAAAAGTATATGTATATATATATATATGTATATTCTATTTTTTGGTATAATTAAAAAACGCTTTGCGGCTGCTTTGTTTTGACCAAAATCCAAAAAGCCAAAAATCTCAATCAATAAACTGAAAAGATTACTATGCGCAGCAAATAAAAATCCCCAAAGAAAGGCAAGTTGTTAATATATTATGAACCAGTCTAGAGAGACACTGAAGAACACCCCACGCAGCGCCACCCAAAAATCTGAAAACAATCCATTGATTGGTTAGCTGTTTAATATCTTTCATAGTTTTGTGTTTTATGGGCCCACAAAATGTTTTGTTGATATGTTTTTGTGACTGCGACTGCAATATGTTGACAATAAACAAAAGATTGTACATTCAGTAGATGACTGTTGAAAGTTTTTTGATGAAGTGAGATCGTTTCGTGGCATATATTACGGCTAGTTATGAGCAGAGGGGGCATCATTAAACATCCATTTGTAAGCATCGTAAAAGCAAAGGGGAGTGCACAGAATGGGCCATGAAATTGGTGATTTTATGATATTAATTGGGATATTACAGGTTTATGTTTATTACAAAAGGATAAAACCGAACAGTCTGGGCATCAGTTAAGGAGTAGACTCTTTAACAACTCTTTCCTCATTTATGGTTGCTCACTATTAAGGCAGTCTTTGATTAAACTTGTGACCAATGAATATGAAATATAGTGAAATAAAAACCACATAAACCTAATTTTATATATGTCTAAGCAAGCATTTTATGAGCCATCAGTTGCTAAAGGACTCTCAGTAAATATAATAAGCAGAAGTAGACAGGAGTTAAGTTTCAATATTTGGAATACAATTTTACTTAAATATTATTAAAAATATTTATACATTAAATAATTGATTTTTTATTGTATGCACCATTAAAAAGCAATAAACAATTTATTTATTATTTTCGTACTCAAATAATAATTAAACAAAATATTTTCGTGCACAGAATATAAATGTTGAAACGTATTCCAAGGAAATTAAATACACTCAATCAAATTGTTGAGCATTTTTGGATACTGATTAATTTGAAACCGCCGTTTATCATGACAGCTTAGAAGATCGCATTCACCCGTACAGAACTCTTATAATCCATAGAAATTGATTTTATAGTTTCTCTCGACATGACAAATTACAAATGACGATTGAACTCAGGTAACTGTACAAAGTTCCTTTGCTTCCTTATTTATTTATATAGTTTCCCTCGGAATACACGCCCACGAACGGTACGTGAGACATCTTTATAACTGATATAATGATTGTCACGCACATCCTTAACATTTGTTCACTGTAAATTCCACACACAGGAACAACACTTTCCACACATTTGTCGCTGCTTCCAGCTAAAACGGAAGTCCCTGCCTGACCATTATATGTGTGGTCAGACTATAATGAACACCTTTTAATAGAGACTTCAATAACTTTGGGCACCACACGTAGTTAGTCTAAACAATTTTCAGGCTAATTGAGTTATGAGCAAAAACAAAGCCCAAAACAAACCAAACAAACACAAGATCGATAACGATCGGCCAATACAATATCATTTACAACGTTGATCCTTCCCGGGAAAAACAGGACAAGTGTCGAGAGAATTGCACGTGCAGCAGGTAAAACAACAAAAACAATTGCCAAGTTCTGGGAAACAATGTCTATGAGTGAGAAAGTGAAAGTGTGTGCGATCAAAGATATCAGGATATTATCCCTGCCCTTTCTCACACAGGTGCTGGCGCCTAACGGTGCTCGCAATCAGCCCTTACTATTGATTTTATAATGTTGCAAGTACAAAAAGACTCTTAATTTTAATTTTAAAACTGAAAATTTGAATTAATTATTATTACCTGTATAACAGAACTGTTATAGTCGAAAATGGTCTGTTATGTTAAAGGATTTTAATAAGTATTTCCCATTTATAGATCTGTCGAATCAAAATATCCAAAATACTCGAAAATGGTCTGTTATGTTAAAGGATTTTACTAAGTATTTTCCATTTATAGATCTGTCAGTTTTGTTTTCAATATAGCCAAGTTTCGTTTTACAAATTTGAACATGAAATTTGTTTTTTTAATGGGTTTTGAACCTCGGAACTTATGCTTTAGGGGCAATACACCTAAACACTTGCATACAACCCTAGCAACAAAGTGAACCGAAATCAAAACACTGCATATTTTACTATATTTAACGCATACCATTTTAATATAATTATCAAGCAATAAAATTGAATTCAATTGAATTTAATTGAAACGAAGCAAAGCGTAAAGAAACCAAGCAAAATAAAAACATAAATACATATTAAGTAAACTCAATTATGATATAGAAAATGCGACTTTAATTTAATTTGTGTGTGAAATGAGAAACTTGTCAGCAACTTGGCGACTTCTGACAAAAATGTGCACCAAAATAAACAAGCGGACTGAAATTATAATAAATATAACAACATTTTTGGTTGACTCCTAATGACAAGCCATACATATTATAAGAAATTCAAGGCACGCAAACATTTTGTGGGTTTGTTTGGGACAGTTTGCATGACTGAAATATTTGTGGTATTATTGATTACCAACATTCGCCACATAAATGGGGCTCTTTAACTTCTATTGGGGGCCTGACAAATGTGCGAGTTAAGTGAATATATATTTAGTCAGTCAGTCAGTCAGTCGGAGAGTCAGTTAACCAGACATTAGACATTGTAATGCCCCGGCTGCTCCCTGACTCTGCTAGTGCTAATTTGCATCGGAGTCGGGGCTCAGGTTCGGTTCGGGTCGGGACTTGATAACAGAGACCGTCGAACGCTTCAAACTACAGAGCAGAATAATTTAAAGCCAAGAAAGAACCGCTAACTTCGGAATGCCTATGATATATACCCTTTTAAAACAATATTCCAGCGATTGTTATATGATATAGTAATCCAATATTTATCAAATTTAACCAAACTATATCCAGTTTAATATCACTTGCAATTGCTGAGTTTGGTTTGGATATGTTTAAAAACAAAAAAGTTGTTCATACAAAAACTTATTTTTTATGCAATGGTTCCTATGGCAGCTATAAGATATATTGCTTCGATTCTTATAAAATTTTAACAGCGTTTTTGGTGCATTGTAAAACTTTGATTTGTTGAGTTTGGTTGAGATATCTGTAAAAACAACAAAGTTTTTCATACTAAAACACAATTTTTATCCGATCAGTTCTATGGCAGCTATATGCTATAGTGGTCTGATTTTAATAAAATTTGGTCAGCTTGTGTGAAGCACAATGAGACTACAATTTGTTGAGTTTGGTCAGGATATCTTGAGAAACGTACAAGTTTTTACACAAAAACTTAATTGTTGACCGATCGTTTCTATGGCAGCTATATGATATAGTGCTCCGATCCAGCCTGTTCTGACATATGTACTGACTGCAACCTTTAGAAGGAACTGTGCCAAGTTTCGACTTGGCTGATCAAGAGTAAAACTACTTTATAGGGTCGTCTTGCAACGTTCCACATTTCGTGACAAAACTATAGTTCCCCCGGTTAGGGTATAAAAACTGCGTTTATTTGAAGCGTTGCGCACAACAAGAACAACAACAACAACAACAACAACAGCAGCAAAAAAACGCCCAAATAGAAAATGAAATAAAAAATAAAAAAAATAAAAATGCGATCGTCTGATCGTCAAGCAGCAAAGGCAACAACTACAATAAGAATATAAACAATATAAATGGCCGCATCGGAATTGCTAATTTGCTATTGAGTTTTGGTTGGTTCGCTTTGGGTTTCGTTGGGGAGCTTGGGTCTGGGTCTGGGCCGTGGGCTGAGGGCCGAGGGCCGCAGGCCGCAAACACGTTGAGTTCCTGGTACGCCTCCGTCCGTCCATATGTCCGACCGTCTAACTGCCTGTTCGACTGCCCCTCTGACGACATTTTTTGATTTTTGTGCGACATTTTTGACATGCGGATGTGCCATGTTAACGAGAGTTGCCCCGTCTTGAAGACGCCCCACCCCTCTCCCCTTCGAAGATACCCGCTGTTTCCAAAATTAGGCTGCAGACCCAGAGCTTGTCGCACAGCTGCAAACAATTTCAATGCACAAATCCTGTGCCCCAACAAATCCTTTTGCCATTTACAATAAATTGAATTCGACCAATGCTGTTGCGGTCAAGCTACCGGAGTGACTACCCCTACCCCGCACACACACCCTGCTGACAATCAAAGTTGCAACCAACCAACTGAAATGCTTGAAAACCGCAGCAAATTCGTCGAATTTGCCATGCGGTAAACTGTTGGCTCAGACCAGCCAAAAAGGATGCACAAGGAGCAGTCCTTGCTGCAGGCCATTGTCTCTATGTTCTTACCCCACTTCCCCTTCGCCTCTATCTCTGTGTGTGTGTGTTTGTGTGTGTACTGCATCTGTGTGCCGAATACCGAGTGCGTTGGCGTATGCATAATTGATGCCAATGTTTGCGGCAGGACTTCGGCTTAGAATCCAGAGCCGTTTCTCATAATTGAGTCGAACTGGCCCCTGCCGCAGCCCCTGCCCCTTAACCACCCTCTGTTCCTAGCAAGAAAAGACTCGAAAACCGAGAAAAAGAAGCTGCTGGCAAAAATTGACAGGCAACAACAAAAAGTGCAAAGTTCATTTGGCAAACTCTGATTTTTTGTGCAATGGCGAATAAATTTAAATGCAGTTTCTCAGTTTCTCAGCCAAAGCCGCAAATTTTTAATTATTTAATAGCAGGAATTGCATGTAAATAAAAATAATAATGAATGGATATCAAGTAAAATGTATACACCGCAAAAAAAATAAGAACAACTTTAGTTAGAAAACTAAAACTTTTGAAACGTTTCGATTTAGCTTTAACATATTAAATATCTCTTTAGTGCTAAAGGCAGGCATTTGCAATAAAAACATTTTCGATTGGGCACTTTTAAAGTTCGTTTAATATTCTAAAATATTCGTTGGATATTTGAGAACTTTATTGTTAACAAAAATCGACGGCTATCTTCGGATTGCCGAAGCTATATACCATAGCCGGAATTAATTTTGTCTGATTGCTCCTTAGGAAACAATAAGTTTGATATAGCGAAATAATTATAGACCAAATTTGGTTGCATTTTTCACCCGATCGTTCCTATG